>PNEQ01109301.1:0-55254 GCA_003012365.1 Medauroidea extradentata
TGTCACTGCTCGTATCAGATGGTTCAGTCCTCTTTCTGCGGCCTGTGCCTTGTCGACGAACTCCGCCACGTCGTCCCCGGGTTGCGGCCTCACGAACGGTTGCAGTGGGGCTAAGAGAAGTCGGGCGATGACGGGTAACGCCTGTTTGCTGTCTGTACCTGGCGCGATGCGTCGAAACAGGTGTATTTTTCGTGCAATGGACTTTTCCGCGGCTTCGCCCTCCCGCTGCTGCCTGTCGTAGAACTCTGCCGTGCAGCTCTCTATCGCCTGCTCCCACGTGAACCTGGCCCGGAGGCCCGTGGCTAGCTCTTCCCACGTCGCGTACCGTCCGCCCCAGACACACCACCACTCGCGGGCTACGCCCCGTAGTTGTCGACTTACTCTCTCGGGCCACTCCTCCACTGGCACTCCGTACCGGTGTAAACGCTCCGCGCAGCAGTCCGTGAATCTGTCCGGCTCGTCCAGAATCGTCCCGCTAAACTCCGGCAGCGACACATTTTGTGGGGGAGGGCGGGCCGCGAGTGCGGCCTGCTCCCATGTCTCCGTCACGCGTCTCCGCGGTTCCGGCTTCTCTGCCGTGCTACTACTGTCCTCCCGACACATTGCTCACACGCGAATACTCCTTCCCCGAATGACGTTAGTTCTCTTGCCGTCGCGCAAGTCCTGTGGCGGGCCGTCCCGCATGTCACGCATGTACACACTTCCCAGAGTCGTCCCTTACACTGGTCTGCCTCACACTCCCCCCCCCTGTTCTATCTCACTCCGTCTCTCTACTTTAACGCTCTGCCCACGTGTCTTGCACGTGCACCTTACAGTCCCGTACATGTCCTTTACCGCGGGGTCTACATTCTCCGGCCACGCGCACATTACACACTCTTCTCCTGCCAGCATTATTTCACTTTCGGTCACGTCTTTACGCCTAGCACAGTACCTGGTGTTGTTGGATTCGTTTTCCGTCACCACGTGGTCGGTTCCTGTTGTTGTACGTCCTCCAAGATGGCGGGCGGAAGTGCACTCACCCGCGTGGTTCTGGTCGGCTTGATTTCGGTGAAATTCTCTTGCCAAAGCGTTGGGCGCCACCTGACACAGTGTGTTCCCTGAGGGGCGGTAATTTACGTAGATGTTAAGGAAGTGGGCGCCACTCAGCTATTGCCCCGGCCGAGTCGGGGAGGCACGAGGTCTCTCAGGGCGTCTAGGGCCCGTGAGGCTCCCCTCAGGCTGGTGTCGCTGCGACCGTTGATCTTCCTCTCCCTGTAGGCCAGGAGCTCTCCGTGCACTCTGCAATAGGAAGCTAACTACGACTCGAAATAAATACGAGAGGTCTTACGTTTCCCACTTTTAATCGACCACGTGCTCAGGTTACATTAACCTTACACCACTGACCCTTGGCCGTAACTCTTCCCCAGCGCTCTCTCCTACTCACACTTTGATACAGTATTTACTTAAAAAGGTCTGGAATTGTATAAGAATTGAAGTGACCACGACCCACGTGGTCACTCTACCAAATGCCTCTGTGGGCGGCGAAATGAGTTAAAATCTACGGATCACAACAAACACACTGCTGATCACGTAGAGACGGTGTGTGCGAGGAAGGTGAAGACTACAAAAGGTTCCGGTTAGTTAAATAATATAACAGTGTGAACGATGACCAGTTAGAGACAAAGATGAAGCCTTCCTCCAAGAAACACAACCGGCCGCACTGCACGCTCGAGAACAACTGGGGCGAGAGATGCGCGCGCTGGCCGCACGTGATGCGTGCCGGCAGCGCTAGCATCGCTCATGGCCGCACTGCAAAATTACATTTACCCTTCTTATTATTAAGTACCATTACACTATGTTTATCATCTATATCAGTCTCATTCTCCGTCTCTGAATTGTTGTTGTTATTATTTAAGTTAACCACGCTAGCCACATGCTGGTTTGTTTACTAAACATCACGCTCCCCCCTTCCCTATCTCATGACACGTGTTCGCGGTTCAGGCTTTGGTCTCGGGCTTAAGGAGGTACGACGTCAAATGTATTGTGTTTTTTGACCCATGTCATGCTTTTATAGAAACTAAGTAGAAAAAAATCTTGGAATTTTTCACGAGTAGTTGGTGGGGGGGGGGTGTAATGTAGCATTGCAGGGTTATGCTTTTGTTTTGTATTTGTTTTTATGTTAGTTAATTTCAAGCAGTGAGTGGTCTCTGTTTGAGAAGGGGAAGTAGAAAATTGCAGTTGCGACTTGTAATGGTGTAGAATGATATAAAATTAAGTTAGTGTATAATCAATGATGTTCTGGTCAGTTGGCCTTGGGCGGGGGTAACCTTAGTTTTGTTGTATTTTATGGTTTTTTCCGGCTAATTTTTGCATTGTTACAGATTACGCCATATTTTTCATTAGTCTGTAGAGGGGTCGGTAGTATTGTAATCACGTGACGTCCGCCCGCCGATAGGAGCATGGCCTGGGATGGTGTGCTTGACCCCTTTGAGATAGTTTTGTCTCTGCCATTTGCAGAAATAATACAAACACTAACGATTATGGTCGTGTTGTGGAGCTATGGCCCAAGTTTTTTCAAAAATATAATATCTCTCTCTCTTTCCCCCTCTCCCTCCAATCACACTATAAGAAATAATTGGAACACTGACGTGTGTCATCGCCTGTGGTTCTGTGACCCAAATTTTTTAAGTTTTATAATAATGTAGTGTGGAAGAGCAGAAATAATTTAGGCACAAGTGAGTGCGGTTCTGTCAGGGGGGAGTGGGCTGCAGCCCAAATTTTTTATGATATAGAAACAGGAGTGGTGAACGTAACGTGTATTGACAGTACTAAGGCCTTTTTTTCCTTTTAATTCTTTCTGGACAGCCTTCTGGACTCTCCTGAAAAATGTTTCCGTCCATATGCGTAGGCAGTAAGATGTGATTTCTCTTCTTTTTTTCAATCCTTGTGGATTTGTGCTGTGTTTTTATACTAACTTTTTTAATAAACTGGGTTCACAAAAAAGATTGAATTTATGCCAATGTTTATGTAAATGTAATCTAACGCCTACCTCGGGTAGGATCGGGATAGCGAACTACGCTGTTGATGTGAGTGAAGGGCACAAGCAATACTCCCCAGGTACTGCACTTCGAGACTCTTAGGTCTCAGGGTGTGGTTTGTTCGGTGTGTTTGGTATCCCATCCGACGCGTTGATGTGAGTGATTGAAAGCCACTTAACGCGCGGCACGTTTATGTGCGTGATTGAGTGGTGAAAGCACGTGAATGGATTAACACATATGACACTGACTATACCGGAACTACACACTTACTGGATGTTGGCCCCCAGTACGCCTGATAACTTACGTTGCTTATACTGGCAATATTAGGTGTCTAAAAATTATGTAAACAGTATTTCACTTACAGATGATTTATTACGCTTACGGTACACAGTGCCAAAATAATGTCTGAATTACGCACGCAGCGAGGTAATCGTAGTGATGCGTCCCTTGCAGTAACAATAACCCTAAAGCACATGATAGTGCACGTGATAGTGAACTTTGCGTAGTGACTACGACCTGCTGGTATATGGCACGTGGTTGGTGAGTGATCAGTGTGGAGCTGGTGTACGAGGTGAGTCTACGACACCAGAAGGTGCACCTCCTTAAGCAGCGAGGGGCTGGCGGCCACTATGATGGACCGTCAGGTTCACTTGGAAGCTGGCTTAGAGAGTTGAGTTGCGGTGAGCACGTGCCTAACTAACGTGTCACAAGGCAGCCGTTTCCGTGCACGTTGTGGTGTGGTAGGGCTCTACAAGTGATGTTAGCGGTACAGTGCGAAAACTGTGGCGAGCTATGCTAGGCTGGTGGTGGGGTGAATGGCACGTAACACGCTGCACACAGAGTGATGCTCTCAACAAGATGAATTGCGTGAGTGCGTGATAATGAAATGAATGTACAACGTACTGCTCACATGTATGCTGAACACAATGGCGGTTTCATAACCTGCACGTGGTCGGTCACAAAAACATGAATTACGCCTTTAAAATGTTACACAAATACAAAATAACCTTAGCAACGCGTGTGCAAAATTATGCTGAATAAAACAATACCAAAACGAACCTCGTATGTTGAAGGATGAGTGCCGATGTCTCCCGATACAAAAGTCCCTAACCACGTGGCGGTGATAATGCAGACGCGGTGTTTAAGTTAAAAAATACCAAAAATGGTCACAATTATTAGGTTAAGCGTATGCGCAATGCAATGGGAAATATCTGGTAACGTGTGCTAAGCAAAGGTGAACCGATATACTAACGAGACTATGGAAAACTAACAATCAGTGAAACAAAAGATGATGAGCACACGGACAGGCGTCTTACCTCTCCAGAAGACTATGACGAACTGCCACGAGGAAGGCAACCGCTAGGGGCTCCTTGCCTCGCTACGGGGTTTACACACTTCCGGTACCTCGTGCGTGTGAAATATTAATATTAATACCTTACAAAAATGGCACACACTAAATTACATAATAAATTACGTTACATATTTTGCTGATAGTGAATGATGCATTTCTAAATGTCTGCTGAAAACATGAATGTAAACATAGCGAACATGCAACCCTTGATGGCCTTCGGCACCCTGTACACTGCTGTTTGATACACAATACGCTTCGCACTGAATGATTTGGCATGCATACACACTGTGGGGTTGTGGAACGATTATGGGAGAGTTTGAGAATGCTTTTGGGTGGGTGGAAAAGGACACTCGCCCCGTTATGGGCTTAACCCATACGCTGGCCCTGCGGCCGGCGTCAAATCCAAATAAACTGAAACTTTTCAGAAAATAAGTTTCATTTCTGGATGGACACCCCTCAGTCAATTCCTGGAACAGTGCTAACCTTTACGAGATAAGCGACAGTGATGCAGCGGAAGATTGGAGTGATTAAAGTGGGTCATGAGACATCTGTACAATCTCCAAACCTTAACTATATGTTGGTCCAGGTTGGCTGACCTGTAGCAGTAGCAGTTTGGTGCCGTAACGTGGGAATGTAGGAGTTGGTACCAGCAAAATGCAGCAAACTGATCTATTTATTTGCTAGTACCAGCGTACTGTTGTAGGATATCACTTTCCATAATTTTCTTTATAGTTTTTATAAGCATCAAAAGGTTACCATTTTCATATGTCTGCAAGCTTTTGCAATGCTGTTTTAGTCATAGATTTTTTTAATACAATTATTTCAGTATTAGATTTTGGGAGAGAGAGAAGCAGTTTGTAAAGAAATTGGAAGACTTCAAAATTATATAGAATATGACTGTGCTGTTTTAAGCAATGTTGTGCCCTAAATTATTTGCATAAGTGTGTGCGTGCGCATGTATGTGGGGGAGGGGGCATGGGAGAGTTTGTTGTTTTTGTGGCGATTGTAGTTTTTATGTTTTAAAAATAAAGTTGGAGATCATATTGGTGATACACTGAAATGAGCTGCAACTAAGTGCTAGGAGAGTGACATCTTTCTTGTGTAGGTGAAATGCACTTATATTAAATGTTTCTCTACATACTACAGGTTTTTGTGTCCAGATTTCTCTAAATACAAAAATACATCTTTTTTCCAGGTCATATTAATGTTATTGATGAGAGTTTTCCACCATTGGGTATGTCACAGCAGTCCAAGCAGGTAGTTACATTTAGGTAAGAAATAGAACATGTATATATACTATTTTAAAAATTGTCAGTACTGTAATTTTATTATTTAAAAAAAATGTTTATAACAATACGTCCCAGTTATAAAATGTCTGACTAAATAAATAAGTTCTGTAAAACACTTTTGAAATCAACCTTTTGTCACCGCTCAGTTAGGTTGGAGAGGAAGTTGGCTGATTATTAAAAATTGTGGAAGGTGTAAGATGAAGCGGAGATGGTGCTGAATTGCGAAATGGGCACCACCTAGCAGTTTGCCCGGCTAGGACGGTGTGTTGTCGATTCAGGGCATGGTTTGTTCGGCTGGCTGTCCTCTCCTTCCTGCAGTGGTGGATGATGCTGTGGTTGATGGCTACAACATGGAAGCACTCAGAGAAAACTAGCTAACGCACCACGTGGGTTCCTTCGGGTCACCCACACAACCCCTTGCCCTAGGACTAGAATGATAGTCAGCTCTAACAAATTATTAAATAATTCACAACAGACTTACTTGGTTAGCGGTGTTTTATTTGCAAACACACAGGCAGCACGTTACAGTGGTCGACACGTGGTCACGCACACAATGAATAATACACTTGCTCTCTCTCGGTTAAACGGCTTTTAAGTCGGCGCGCAGGCCGGTTCAATTAAATTAGTACAGACTAAAGATGAGTCTCTGCAGTAGAGTTCTGTTACACTATGTCGGAGGTGGCCGACGGCCGTAAATGTAGATTCCTCGGCCCGGACGCGCAGGCGGAGAAATTAAGTTGAAGAACATAGGCGTTAAGCGCACGAGCTAAAAACACGAGGTAAACGAAGAGGGCGAAAAAAGATGATTAGAAATATAAATTACTATTGCAGTTACTATCAGTGAAAACAAAGTTGAGAGCCCTCTCCGGGACGCACATCCTACCTCGTGGCCGACTTACGATGAACTGGGCTGCAAAGATGGCGTTGTGCGTGCTCCTAGCCGGCAAGTACGTTAAAGTACCGTTACAATAGTGATAATGAAATTTAGGTGAATACAAGTACAAGTCAAGTGGCGGTGAGACATAAAAAATAATAAGAATTACTGGTGATGACAAATTACTTAATTAACATTACTTTAAAATTAACATACATCAAAACACTGACCCTGAAATGTGTGACCACGTGGCTGAATAAAACTAAACAAGACTTAATATTAAAATGGCTCGTGCTGAAGGCAGGTTGATTGCTGGCCGTAGCTCAGTCCTCAGTTTGTTTATCTTAGTTTCTGATTACGTTAATAAGTACATACTTTATGATAAGCGGTGAAGTTGGTGGTGGTGGGGTGTTGTGACGTCACGTGGAGGCGGCGATTCAAACAAACACACATGTCGCTGGCACACGACACCGCACTAACCGGCACTGTTGGAGTTGTGGTAAGGAGGGGGGGGGGCCGGAGCACACCGAGGAAACTCTGTCACATGGTCAGGACGGGCTTAACTTCCCAGGCCTAGGGCTTGGGACGACGTCACTTTTAAAAAAATCACTGGCCATAACTGCTTAGAATTGAACATTAATAACAGTAATGTTGGAAGTACATTGAACTTATCAAATTTAAGTCCACACATTTTCTAATTTATACAGGTACACCAGTCTCTCGTATATTATTATCAAATTAAATAAATTCCTTTGTATTCCATTTAGTTTATAAATATTTTATGGCAACTAATTAAAGATTCTACCAACTGCACAATTAATAATAATAATAATAATAATAATAATAATAATAATAATAATTCCACTTTCAATTTAATTGGCCAACTGCATGGTGGCATGCTACAATTGCCTTCTCAAAACCTCTCATATACTTTTCAGCCCTTTTCACCTTCACCAACTCCTCCGAACGTAAATTCCACTTCTTCACCAACTCCTCCGAATGTAAATTCCACTTCTTCACGAACCTCTGAAGCCTAAACTTCTGCTGCCTTGAGAGGCAAGTGTGCTGCCTGCCAGAATTTATGTTTTCTCCCGGGAGTACAATTAAACTATGCGTAGTGAGAAATATTTACCCTCTCCTCTGTGTGGCCTCAACAGTGTGTACTGGTGTTAGGGTTTCATCTTCAGGTGGAGGGGACGGCGATCGATGACGTCGAGGTGGAGGGGGTGGAAGCAAACTGGAAGGAGAAGTGGGGAAGCAGGAGGGTGGCAGTGAGCATTCTCTGGTGAATCGTCGGGTTGGACAGTAGAAATCTTAAGGATGGTAACATTAACTTGGTTCGTTTTCGGCAAAGATTCCTGTTGGGCAAGGTGTCTACTACAGTGGAGTGATGGACGGCCCAAGCTTTATATCTGTATAACATCAGACCTAATCGCCCAAATAGTGTATCAAGCCGTTGAGGAAAGAAACTGTTCATCCCTTTCTCAAAGCTACTTAGTGACTCTACAAGAACATCTGGAAGTAGCATCTCTTCGCTTTCCCTGACGTATTCGGCAGTGTCGTCGGCTAAGGTGGTGGTACCAATTTGACTCGCACACCCCCGGAAGACTCATCGAGAAGTTAATACTAAGACCGTACGGTCACTGGCGAGGTATTTATGGGATGTTAAATCGTCAGATTTCAAGGTAAGAAGAATATTAAGTTGGATATTGAGATTTTGCACATCAAGTTTGGCAAACATTCCTGTTATTAGAAAAGTATAATTGGGACATTCGCTTCGGAGACTTTCGATAGTAATTTGCTACTGAGGCCTCTCGCGATACAAACTTAATATCAGTTATATCTGCAAAAGGGCTAGTCCTGCTATCTAGTTCTTTGCGAAGGTGAATTATATAAATGGACATTGATACAAATAATTAAAGAACTGCACTGTTTTTTTGTGATATCCTATATTTATGGGTAAGAATTGTATTGGGTTTTTTTGGTAATAAGGATAATTATAATGGATAATAGGGGTTTTAATTGTGATGCAGGGATAAATCTGTTCTTTATGGGCGGGGGGGGGGGGGTAACATGAGAGAATCTACTATGTATGAATTGAATGGA
Source organism: Medauroidea extradentata (assembly GCA_003012365.1). Lineage (NCBI taxonomy): Eukaryota > Metazoa > Arthropoda > Insecta > Phasmatodea > Phasmatidae > Medauroidea > Medauroidea extradentata. The sequence continues at coordinate 8,638 of PNEQ01109301.1, forward strand.
TTTAGAAATTTTCCTCATTTGCATAATCAAATGGAACCTTTAATTTTGTATTCGTGTGTGGTACTTTTCCGTTCCATTTGTAAATACGTACTAGTACAAACTGCCTACACCGTTCTGCTCTACACTTCATCCTCTGAATCTTCTCGCACCCTTTTCCTCTATTGTCTGCATTAGTTGATAGCCACCTTAACTTTCTCCATTATCTCTCTCTATTCACATTTTATATCCTGAGCTCCCTTTTCACTCTTCTCCTTTCTTTCAATGAGTTACACCCCAATTCCTTGAACATCACTGATGGCCAAAAGCGCTGTTCATCCTTATCAGCCTGCCTTTGCTTTCTCATTTATCTTTCACCCATCTCGCTTCCCGTCTTTGTACCTTCTCCAGCTAATTTTCCCATACGGGTTCCATTCTTGTGCTACACACTGTAAAATTGCCCATACCATTTTAATAGATGCCTTTTCCTTCACTGCACTACTAACTCCCTTCGGTACTCTACCCAGCATGCCTAGTGCCCTTCTTACAGACACCTCTCTATCTGCTTTCTCCAACTTTTAAGTCACCCTGCAACATTGTCCCTAGATACTCGTAGTGTGACACTTCCTGTATCTCCTGCCCTTCACATGTGTATATGACCGTACTCATAACAATCTTCCTAGTAAATCTAACAATCTTTGTCTTTTGCACGTTAATTTTAATTTTGTTCTCTTCAGTCCACAATTGGGGCTGCAGTGGCCAAATGGTCAGACCATGCACCTACCACCAAGGCAAACTGGGTTCAATTCCTGGCAGGGACGGCCCCCAGATTTTCGCATGGGGTAATCATGCCAGACAATGCCTTTAGTTAGCCGGTTTTCTCGGGGTTCTCCTGTTTCCCCCACCCTTTCATTCCGGCACTGCTCCATACTCGCCTCATGTCACTCCTCATCAGCACTGAAGACCTTGATGTTAAGTGCTGACCAAAATAGATCTCACCCACCCATTCAGTCCACAATGCAATGTCATTCTGCAACTTGTTCTCTACATCCACCTCTGCATATAAAAAAAGTCATTGAGAACAATCTTTGGCCACCCACCCCCAAACCCATATCATTTGTCATTACTGTAAACAGTAAGGGGCCCAGCAATCTTTCCTGTAGTACCCCAGATGTATTCTCTCTCTCCTATGATAAGGCATTTCCTACTTTTACCCTTTGTCTATGTATCCTGAGCAAGTCTCCAATCAACCTCATTACAAACTTGTCTAGTAATTAATCAACTTAATCAACTTTCCTCATTAACACCCCATGTGATACCTTACCGAACACTTTCTTAAAGTCTGTGATGCAGGCATCCACCTGCTTCCCCTCATCAACTACCTGTATCAGGTCTTCTAAAAGCCCAGTCAGCTGTGTTTTAAATGAATAACCCTTCATAAATCCACGTTGATAGTCCTGCAACCAACTTCCTCTCGTTCATAATCTGCAATACGTATTGGACCACCTGTGTCTCCAATACTTTCCCAGTATTCGCTGTAAATCTCACTGGTCTGTAGCTGCCACCCTTGTATTATATTTTCTACCAACCACTTCCTTATAATTAGCTTCCTAAGAGGCCCCCGGTCCCCTACCTCATGATTCCAATAATCCTGCTGGGGCCGTGGTGGTCAAGGGGTCAGACATCTCACCTCCCACCAAGGCGATCGGGGTTCGATTCCCGGTGTGGTCAGTCCCTAGGTTTTTTCGCATGTGGGAATCATGCCGGGCGATACCATTGGTCGATGGGTTTTTTCGGGGATTTCCAGTTTACCCCGTCCTTTCATTCCGGCAACCCTCACCAACGCTAAAGACCTCTATGTTAAGTGCTGACCAAAAATCTCACTCACCCAATAATCCTGCTTCTCAAACACTTAACAAATACTGAGCTTGCAGCAGTTCTGCTTTTTCCTTATCATTTGTAGCAGCCTGTCTGTCTGTACCTTTCAACACTAGCATTCCGGTCCATACAATTTAATCTATTTTTTCCCTCTATCCTGTATCATATTCCGTACGCAATCATTCTGCATGTTCCTAATCTTTTTTTCTAGCTCTCTTCCCATCTGCCTCATCTATTCCTTAGCTTGTGCCACTCCTTTACTCCTCCATTTTGCTTACATCTGCCTACACTTCCTTTTTAATCTTTTGATCTCCCTTCCATAATATAGTGGAGTCCCAGACATTAATTTTCTTCCGTGATATAAATGTTACCGCCGTTTTATCAATTATCTTCCTAAATTCCCCCACAAAATGGCTACACTTTCACTTTTAGCCTATTTTTTAAAATATCGCTTTTAAACTTGCTAGATGTAAGCATAAAAATATAGCTGTTTTATTTACCTTTTGTCTTCGTACTACTTTGTGCTACAATTCAAAATTCTACAGAGAGATTGTGTCAAGTAGTTTATCCAATGAAATCATAGAAATTGCATTTATAAAGGTGAGTAAAGCCACAGGTGGTTCTGCGCAGCTACTAGCAAATATTTGTCTCTCCTTGTAGGTTAAGCGAGAATCTACTGTCTACGAAACATTTTTCACATAGTGTTGGATGTTATTCAAAGCAAGCACTAATTTATTAACCAAGCAGTTTTAAATATCTACAGTATTAAGGCCTACGTAATGTGTTTATACATATTTATAATTATTTACAGTTATTGATACCTATTATTTGTTGTGAGTAAATATAGTAAATAATAGTTTTATGAGCAGTGAAATGCTAATGTAAACATAGGTCATTGTAAATCTTGCTGTATTAATGTGTCTGATTTTGACATTTCTCGTTTGAGAAAAGTTTCATGTGTTTTCCTAGGACATCAGGATGGTTTAAAGGTAAACAGAATGAAGCTGCCAGGTATGTTTCTCAGAAGAGAAATGTCGAATTCAGACAAACTTACACTGTGACATTACCTACTCTTGGCCCTATCTGAATCCTGACACGTGTGCCCACTGATAGAAGTACAGTGCAGGCATATTTAGTCTGGAGAAAGAGAGAGTGAAAGTGTAAGGAGAGAAGTCACAGTTTTATGGAGCAAAAACTGCCACCCATTGCTCCTTTTCATAGGCACATGAACTAGAGGACTCAAAACTGAGCTTAGGCTGGCCAGGGCCGCTTCATGTTGTCACTGGCAACGTTGTATGGTATGAGAGTTGTGTTTATGTTTACAGGTTACATGCAGACAATGTAGTAATAATGGTGATAAATACAGGACAGCAACCTTGGTAATAATGTGTGTTTTTTGTGCTTGCTTTAAATTTTTCATGTCAGCGTAATTTGCTGTCACAGTTCTTAGGTTACTTTTTTTTTCTTTTCATAATGCAAGGCTAATGGCCAAGCATATGTCAATTTTTAGTTATTTATCATGAGTTTCAGTTGGATGTTTGAACTTGACCCCTAAACATTGTTAGCGCTGTCCACTCGTACAACATGTGGTCAGCATGCGCAATGCATGCTACAGTTGTTCGTCAGTGCTCCGTGCGCCGAATGTATTATCATGCGAGGGAGCTTCATACTTGCTTATCGTAACTGATCATTGTAACGCTCTTTCATCTATTTTTCTGTGCCAAAACCTTTGTTTAATGTTCCATCTCCTTGCGCACACAGTTTCTCGTGGCATATGGCATATTCCAATGGACTACACTGAGTGCGCACTCGTTGCAAACCATAAACTGAAAAAATGCAGTTGTCACGTAATTTCCGGCAACAAGTTCGTATTGTTAATGCCCTAACAATTGGAACACGCCACACTTTCATTGCAAAACATTTGTGACAGCAAATGATTTTTAACATGACCTTTTATCATACCCAGACATTATTAAAAAGTTGAACTGCAGGTCCATGATGTTTACAAAGTTATTTTTTCTCCAGTTTTTTTTACCAAGAACTAAAAGTAGTTCAGTACTCGCAAACCACTCATCATTGCTAACATTTTCGTAATTGTAGTAACAAACATTATTGCTAAGAACACAACTGTATTTTCATTATATATTGACCATTTTATAGTATTCAAATGTCGGACTGTCAATTTATTACCGAAATAACACCATAGTATTAATTTACTTATTATTTGCATGTCACAGGTCATCGCAATACTTGCACTCGAACAACCGCACTGTCACTAGAGCAAGTGCAATAAAACTTGCCCCCAGTGTGCACCTGGCGAGTGCAAGTCACCATTGGAACACGAAAAACTGCATTCGGTTAGTGTGGGTGGGTTCTGGAACGTGCAGCACTCGCTCAGTGCGCATGAAGTTCGGTCGATTGCAGTCATTGCAATACACAAATAGTTTAAGGCCAGAAACAATCTTAAATTTAACATATTGCCGTCAGCACAGGTTTGTGGCTCCACGTGGTTATGGGCTACTACTTCAAGCTAGCTTTTTTCCATGTAAAGTAGTTAATTTATTCATCAAATTTTCTCTTACGAGAAGTATTTTATTTACTATAATTGTTTCTCCACAGCGTATGCGTCTGAGAACACTGAAGGCACCTCAACCGTAAGGCATGAGGTCACTCTATCTATCTATCTATCTATCTATCTATCTATCTATCTGTCTGTCTGTCTGTCTGTCTGTCTGTCTGTACCGGATGGCTGACCCAAGTAAACGTCTTGAACCAATCACTTATTTTATTTCACGGATGCCTGAATATGTTTGTGTGTGAATGAACACGCTCCTGGCTCGAACAGGGACTGAAGAAGGTAAGGAAACGACACCGTCCTGAGGTACATCGGCGAACCCAATACACCTTGAGTTCTCTGTTCCTGACTCTGCCAGGCCAAATAATGGAGTGGCACCTTCTCCAACATAAGTACTTTTATTCTCCAACAACCTCAGGGGCTGCAGGGTGTCAACTGTATAGACTAAATAGAGCATAGTAAATAAAAGCATGTGTCAAAGTTTGTAATTATATGCAGTGGAAAGATACGAACTGACTAAAAATTGGAATTTTTGGAAGGCTTTCAAAAATCATCACTATATTGTGAACCACCTTTACTACCAGTACCATTGCATATCATGTAAACTTAGAGATTTTTATTCAACTTTAAAATGGAAAGCAAAGCCAGTTGCAACACTTTATTAATTATATTTTTTTATATAGGTGTGTTCTCTGTTAAAAATCCTTTTAAATGCTACTGACAGTTAAAGAAGGAACTAAAATGCTTTTGAAAAAAAAAGTTATTTTTACATTAATACATTGCTTTACTATAATATTAAAATTACAACATACATTTTTAACTTGTGTGTATAATCTTAGGCTACTCCAAGAACACTATTATGCCATTTATTCTAAGAATATTATAGAGTCTGGTTTATGAACTACGCAACAATGCAAGTCGCAAGAAAATTGAACATACCACATCAATATATACCAGTTTATAAAATACACTAGAAACGCAAGAGTTCGCCAACTTTCAACTTCTTGCGTTTCACTGCCTTCTATATCTACAGTTTGTTTTGTGAAAACATTTTAATTTAGTTTCAATTGTCTTCGAAAGGCTGTGTTTTCGCCATTTCGTTACATGTTTTTGGTGTTTATTTAGAATGAGTCTTAAAATTCACTGTGCTTATATATATTTGGTTACTATTTCAAAATACTGCAACCACCAAATTAAAAAAAAAAAAAAAAAAAGATGAGTGACAAAACATAATCATACTGGAAAAAATACGTAGAGAAACTTTCTGTTGCTTCTTCAAAATTTTGAGTGGTAGTGTTGGTTGCATCATTTGACTTGCATTGTTTATAAATGAAATTTTGTTATGTATATTACTTAATGTGTTTCTACCGTTCTTGCGTAGTTTATAAACCCAGCCTAATAGTTACATGAATAAATAACATGTACCCAATGTTGTTTTGCTCAATGCTTTTCCCTTCATAATTTACGCATTCATTATGTTTATTTTGCAGAGTAAAAGAACCTGTGGAAAACAGCCAGAAGATGATCGAAGACCATCAGCAGGCATCTGTAAATACTCTTCCAGCATTAGACTTGCAGTCTTCCACTTTAATTGACATTGAAGAAATATTGACCATGAATGAAAACTCAAAACTTGATTCTGAGAGCTTAGATGACAATTTGTACACACAAGATTTGAACTGTGCTATGATAAACAACTCTTCTTCTGAAATAACCATTTCAGAAATGAGAAATTTTGAGAAGGCTAGGGGTGAAAATTCTGTTTTCAAAAAAACAGAAATTCCAAAGAACAAAAGTGGGGAGGAAAAAAAAGATAGTGATCAAGGACTGGATTGGTTTTATGAGTCCCATAGAGCATTTAACATAAAGTGGGCAATTAGTAATGAATGTACCATGTTTTCAGATTTAGTGCAATTGGAAAATTCTGTGCATAATTCAGTTGTAGAAAAACCACACAACATGCATAGTGATGCTAGTGCAGAAAATGTGCTTGATCACCTAGAAGATTTTAAAGTTATATCTGTTAATAATAATGGTGTTGCAAACAGTTATGCAGCTATAAACACATTGTCAAGATCTGAAGAACTTGAAAATGAACCTCCTAGTTCTCAGTTCTATAATGCATCAATACTTACTTATCCACAATCAACACAAATTTTTCAGGAACCAGAATGTGAAATGCAACTGATGAAAAATGATACAGAGGGCAATATCAATTCTGTATTGCCAAAATGTGTAGCGGAATCCAATCTGAAACAGTGTAACAATAAATGTATATTCAGTGGAAAAAAAAAGTCATTTCATGATAGAAAAAGTTTTCCAAAAACTGTACTGAATTCTACTTGTTCAGGCAAAAGAAATGTACTTGGAGAATGTAATGTATTGCCATTAAAATCTCAGAGGTTGAAAGAAAAAGAATCTTTACCTGTTAGTACTCAACACGAGATTGTTGTAAATGAAAACAAGAATTTTAGGATATTTAAGACCAAATCCACATCTTACAATGCTAATGGAAACTCTATTTTTAAATGCCCCTCTGTACAAAGAAAACTAAAACAACAGACATTAGATTCATATAATTTTGTATGTAGTCATGATAGTAAAATTGAGTCTGGTATCAGTGCAGAAAATATGGTTGAGACTTCAATAACACTTTCGTATGGTGCTTGTCATAAAGGCTCAGCAGCATTAAATGAAAATTTGTATAGCATTAGTAAGTCAGACCAAAAAGAGTCCAACAAGAAATCACCATTCAAAGCTAAAAATAAAGAAAATATACCTCTGAGAAAAAAAATAAAACTCCCTCCGAACCAGATGCGTCTGCAGTTTAAACAGGTATGTAATGTGACTTCATTCATGCACTAATGCCTTTTTTGTCTCATACCATTACTTACAGGTGGTAAGATATAGTCTACTTGAGAATACATACCTCGAATCTCAACCTAGATCATGTAACTGATGTGAGGTTTTTACAGGTGTAGTGGCGAATATTACACACCACTACATTAACACATACTACAATAGTTCAGAAACTTGTGTTAACTCAACTCTTCTTCATATTATTAACCGTATTTTTACCATAAACTAAGGCTTCATTTATACATTTCTGTGATTTGCAAGTCTAACAAACCAACTGAAATGAGAAATATTCTTTCGAGTTGTTATTTCCACTGTATGATGCTGCTAGAATATATAGTAACTAGCGTGCGAGCTTTCCATAAAACTGTTTTCATTTGAAGCAGACCATGTAATTTTATTGGTGGAAAATCTATAAGAAATGTCTGTTCACCATTATATCAGAGTTTTTGCGTACATCCTGTCATCCTGTTAGTATTTGACATGTGTCAGCCTGAAAAAAACTTTTTTTTTTTTTTAGCTATTTTGGAAATATTCGAAACAGTGTTTATAATGTACATGGTGTTGTAAGACAAGTTCTCAAGGAAGAGACCAGTGGCGCACCCAGGGGGAAGAGGGGTTAAAACACCCCCTGAAAATATGAAAATTTTTTTAATAATGGTTGTGTTTCTGTAAAGTAATATTACAATTTTAATTACACGTGTTGCTTAATTTTAACTGTTAAGGTTTAAAACTGTAATGCTGTAACTGTCTCCCCCTTTCCCTCCAATGAGACGGCTTAGTTAATAATAATATTAGTAATAATAATAATAATTATTATTATTATTATTGCAACATTTTGCACTTTGAAATCAAAATTTTTCTGGTGAAGGGCTCCCAGATCTCCCCTCCCCTTTATTGATGGTCAGATCAGTGTTATTTCATAAATTCGTAAGTTCTGGATCCCTCTTCCCCTATAATGCCCAGACACAAATCTTGGCTACAATCCTATCTAATACCCCTCTAACAAAAATCCTGGGTGTACCATTGGGGAAAAAGTAATTTAAGGATTTTTTTGAAATTCGGCCCCTAAGGAGTGAAAAGGGCAGAAATGTGTTTTTGACAAATCATGTATATAGCTCAAATAAACACCCATATACACAAATCGATTGTTGGGCTTTTAACTTCAAGTGGATAGTTATAGAAGTTTCAGAGATGCAATTGTAAGATTTTTTGAAATTTTTAACTTTAGGTGTTGAAGGAGTTGGGAATGACTGTGTGTGGTGATGGTGTGAAGTTGGAATCAATGGGATGACGCAGTTAGTTGTTGTATAATGTAATGGTGGTTTGTTGTACAATAGAATAGATTAATTGTCGTAAAATAAAGAAGGCTTGTTGCGAGTGTTATACTAACACCAAATTATGTTGATCATCTATTCCTGATATTTAAACATGGTGCAGTCGAAAGGATCGAGTTGGAAATATAGCACGTGGATGCGAGTCAATGGAGAGATAGGACTCGTTTCGCAGGTACAGTGTGTTGGATAAAAGAACATTTTGGTGCTGTTGAACGTAATCTTAATATTGGTATTTTCGGGAACTGTGGAAACATAGGTGTCAATACAGATGAAACTGAACCCACAAGTAATATGGAAAAGACCGCGGTGACCCTTAACCTTCCTCCGAAATTGAATTTGGAAGAAAATGTACATGAAAACTGGCTGTGGTTCAAACGGCACTTCATGGTGTACCTAGGAGCTAGTGCCAACGACCCAGAATTACCGGAAGATTCTACGCCAGAGGAAAGAAAGAAGGTATTAAGAACGAAAGCAAGAGTACTGCTAAATGTTGCAGGGGAAGATGCCATTGACTTAGCCATTATATTTGGCCTCAGTGACAAGGACTTTGATGATTTTGGTAAGTTAATCATGGCATTGGACAACTATGCTGAACCAAAACGGAACAAAACATATGAAAGGTATGTCTTTAATCAATGTTGCCAGAGGGAAGGTGGAACTTTGACCACTTTCTAACAAAGCAAAGAAGTTAATTAGAACATGTGGATACAGAGACCAAGAGAGTAGTATTTTGAGAGACAGAATAGTAATAAGAATTAGAGATAATCGCCTGAGGGAAGCCCTCCTGCACATAGACAAGTTGAAGCTTGATCAAGCCATTCTTGACTGTCGGGCATCGGAACAGAGCAAAATGTATAGTATGAAGTTGTCAGAGAAAGAAGACAAAGAAGCACCGGTGGATGCAGTGCAATCGGGAAACTGGAGACGTCCAGCTAAAACAGGTAGTGGGTATAGTGGAAATGCAACAGGCACCAAATACCAAGGCACAGCTGGTGGCCGGGGTTTCCAGACAAAGACATGTGGCAGATGTGGGTGGTCTCATAAGGTGGGACAGTTCCCTGCATATGGGAAAACATGCACATTTTATCAGGAGAAAGAACATTTTGCAAAGCAGTGCTTCCAGGCTAAAAAGAACAGAAGCCAAGGGGTTGCAGAAGTGAATGTTGAAAATGATGCAGGTGAGCCATTTTATGTGACCATATTAGGGTGGAAACAGTGAAAGATAGTGGACAAAACCAGAAGGAATGGAAACAAGGCATACTGGTAGATGGTCAAGAGGTGGTATTCAAACTAGACACTGGATCTGAAGTCAACATATTACCTCTAGACACACTCAAGAAAATGAAGGCAGGCATCAAGGTGAGTGAAACCAAGGCAACAATTGTGGTATATGGAGGTGCAACAATAAACTCAGTCGGACAAGTGTTATTCAGGTGTACGCCGATGAGTTGGATAAACGTATGTTCAGCCAGAATTCATAGTCATTGAAACAAGTGCGGTATCTATTTTAGGTGTTGAAGGTTTTCTAGAGCTAGGTTTAATTAAGCGTTTTGACAGTGTGAGCTATAGTTGCCCAGACACGAAAGAAGAGTTTGTGGCAAAATATTGAGAAGTGTTTCAGGGTCTAGGAAAGTATCCTGGGCAGTACAAGATAATCACAGAACCAAATGCAGAACAAGCGAGAAGACCAGTTATGCGCAAGCCACGAGTCATCACCGAATGCCTTCAAAGTGTACTGGAACAGTTGGAGAAGGAAGGAGTAGTAACACCAGTTGATGAGGTAACACCATACTGTTTTATTAATAACTTGGTGGTAGCAGAAAAGCCTAATGGTCAGTTGCATCGCTGTTTTGATCTATCAGATCTCAACAAAGTGGTGGTTAGGAAACTTTATCCCATCCCAACACTCAGTGACATTAGCGACAGATTAGGTGGGAAAAAGTAGTATACAGTTTTTGATATCAAGAATGGATACTACCATTTTGAGTTAGATGAACAGTCGAGTCTGAAATGTTGTGTTTTAACACTATTTGGGGTCTATCAGTTTTTGAGGCTGCCTTTTGGGGTGAGTAGTGTGCCTGAAAACTTCCAAGAAAAGAATGAGGCAATTTTTGATAGGTTATCCAATGTAGTTGCGTACTTTGATGACATTGTAGCATTTGGGAACAAGGAGAAAGAGCACAATGATGCTGTAGAGGCAGTGATCAAGCATGTTCGTATCAACAATGTTGAATTCAACGAACACAGACTCCAGTACAAGCAAACTAGTGTGAGGTATACAGGTAAGATATTTTTAAGTAAAGGTAAACAGGCATACCCGGAGAGAGTGAAGGCACTCTTAGAGGTAGAGATCCCGAAGGACAAGCATGACTTGGTGAGAATCATGGGCATGTTTAGTTATGTGAGGGAGTATGTCCCAAATTTTGCAAAATTAGCAACACCTCTTAGAGATCTGGTGAGAGAGTACAGGAATGCACCCATAGGGGCATTGAAAGCATCACCGGCATAACTACTTATGAGCAGAACATTGAGGTCAGGGTTGCCAGTGATCACACATAATTTACAACCTAAAGTGCAGACAAATGTAACAGCTAAGTCAAAGGACAACCAAATGAAAATAGAAGCCTGGTACAACAAAACGGCTCGACCAGCAGTAGACCAGTTTCAACCTGGAGACACAGTACTAATGAGCGCCATGGACAAAGGGTAGCATAGTAAAGAAACATGAGGCACCAAGGTCATATAGGGTGAGGACTGGAAATGGGACTCTTCTGCGCGAACAACACAGCACATGCGGAGATGTTACACTGGACCACCGAATCCCAACTCTAATAAAATCAGCTGTGGGTGCAAACCGAAGAGTGCAATTGAGAATCAGACAGAGAGCAACAGTTACTCCAAGGAATCTCGGTTGACAAATGAGAGGAGATCCACAAGAGAAGATGACCAGTGGGATGATGGAGAAGGGGAATTCAGAGGATTTCCTGAGGCTCAAACAGAAGAAGCAAGAGAAGACAATCATGGGGACGATGGTGAAGAAGAGGGAAGAGAAGACAGTCATGGGGACGATAGTGAAGGAGAGGGATTCAGAGGATTCCCGGAGGTTCGGACAGGGGGTGGCGAAGACAAGGTGAGGGAGCAGGCAGCAAAAGTGACTCGTAGTGGCAGAACAAGCAGAAAACCACTATGCTTCATTGAAACAGTGTAAAGAAATTATTGAGACTGTACAAAAGGAGAAAGCATTGAATGAGTTGGGAATGACTGAGTGTTGTGATGGTGTGAGGTTGGAATCAATGGGATGACGCAGTTAGTTGTTGTATAATGTAATGACGGTTTGTTGTACAGTAGAATAGATGAGCTGTCGTAAATTAAAGAAGGCTTGTTGCGAGTGTTGTACTAACACCAAATTATGTTGATCATCTATTCCTGATACTTAAACATTAGGAGGTTAAAAGATGTAAAATATGTTTTCTTTTATTCCTCCTTATCTATCAAACAGGTCAAGATATTGACATGCTCTTTACTCTAGGATCATGCTTAAATAATTACCCAAAAGAATGTTTTAAGACTTTTCCAAATTTGACTCTAAAGGGGTAAAAACAAACATGAAATGTGTTTTTGATTAATTTTAGTACAGTTATGTCAAACCCACTGAACTTACAGATAGTGTTATGATTTTTGCTTTTGTCACTTAAATACTAATGCATTGATTACACTATTTTTTCAAAATATGACAAGGCGATGAAAAGAATGAGATGTGTTTTCAATGACTTGTCAGTATACCGCAAATCCAGTGAGGTATTGTAGTGGTTTCACTTCATGTACTAATACTTAAAATGTGATTTTTAGGGTTTCTCAAAATGAAGAGGTGAAATGCTGTAAAATGTGCTTTCAGTTACTCATCAATATTTCACGAACCCATTATGTTTACTCGGAGAACCAGTGACCACCACTTTAGTTACACGTAACGTTCGGGTGTACAGTTTTCGGTACATTTTAAATTGTGCTTTTTGAAGTTGCAAAGGATGTGTTTAAGTGAGTTATCCCTTTACGCTAAAAAATCGGCTATCATCATGTTTTTCACTTAAACTGGATATTTATACAAAAGTTTAAATTTAGATTTATAGAATTTTGAAAATCTGACACACGAAGGGCATGAACTTGTACTGGGGTTCTATTCCCCACTACAGGTTTCAAAGGTTGACTCCGCTAATCCTTGCATGCGCAGATCCATAATAAATAACAAGAACTCCAGAGGGAAAATAATTATTATTGATTATAAAAAGGTAATACAAGTATTTATGGCACAAAACATGACACCGGCTCAATCTCCATTAAACGTTTCCCAAAAGGACGAACAAACAACAAAACAACAGTCAAATTCGTGATCAGAAAGTTAAAGCAGTTAACCAAATTAAGCAAACAAGGGGGCATCAAAGGGAAAACGCCTATGCTCCCTCGACATACCGTCTATCCGTGGTAAACGAGAAACAATCGCGAAACCACGCAACTTATCAAAGCGCCTAGAAGAGGCGACCCAAACAACTCTTAAAGTACAAAAACAACTTACAGTTTATCAAATGACGGTCGAAAGTAGGTCGAGAGAGCAGAGAACGAACGACCACACAAGACGGCTGCCGGGAGTGGAGTGCCCGAAGGCACACAGGGCTGGCCGGCTCGGCAAGGTGGGGAAGGGTAGGGAGGAGGAGGAGAGACCCGAACAGTTCCGAAGATAGACGAATGGCGCCGAGGGCGGGATATTCAAACAGGACAGTCTCACTTTTCACTGTCTTCCATCAGACACAGCCACAGTCCATTACAATCCATATCCGGACAAGCTCCTTCATGGCAAGACCATTCAATAAAAAGAAGTGGTCACAAATCCCCGGCCCAATCCCAAAGTCCAGGACCCTAGCTGCCTGGCAAAACAAACTGCCTCTTCTTTTGTGACCACGGTCCACAATCCATTTGCAGAGACCGAAAGAAAGTCCGCCAAATTCCGGATGCTTCACCCGCCAGGCGACCTCAACTGCAAGTAGAGGGAGGATAAAGAAGCGACGAGGCTGGCTCTCCTCGGGGAACAAGGGAGGAAGCGGGAACGCCATGGTAGAACACTCTGGCAGGTGACATGCAACAAAACACACAAAATTTAGAAACACTGCCTCCCTTTTACAAACCTCTGTAAAACAACAGATTAATAAACCCAAGACACAAACCACGCCTGATAGAAACACTTGCCATGTTAAATAAGACAATAAAGTAGAAAAATCTTGCATAATAATGTATTATTCAATAAAACACACACTATAGTGAACCACGAGTAAGAAAAAACAGGTACTCATGATATATTTCAACAAACGAAAACACTGATAACACTGTCCTAAGTAATCTTAAATCCGTATATAAAAATACATACTGTACACATAATTTTCAAAATTATGCACACACTAAATTACATAATAAATGGCGTTACATATTTTTCTGATATTGAATGATGCATTTCTAAATGTCTGCTGCAATATGAAAGTAAACACTGAAAACATGGTGATTTTCGGGCACAAGCATGGCTGCATGTTTACATGTCCCCTGTGCTTCGATGTACACTGCTAGAAATGAAAACACAATTATACTCACTATTACATGCAAAATTACACTGCGTGGATGCAGAAAAATTATAGGAGAGTCTGAAAATGAGGCCTAAGTGTTGTTGATGTTGCACAATTGCGCTATTATGGGCTTAACCCATACGCTGGCCCTTTGGCTGGCGTCAATATATATATATATATATTGACACACATCCATAATATACAAATTTTTTTTAAGAATACTGCTAGCCATACTGGTGTTCTACAAGTATTACAAGTGGGCAAAGTTGTGGACAAACAGCTAGTTGTAAATAATAATGTATGAAATTTAAATACTGTATTAATAAAAATGTTTATCTCCATTATAACAAAGAATAATTTCCTGAAACCCTGCACTATTCATAGCAAACATGGTCAACACACTCTACACTACATAAAATAATTTGAAAATCTGTCCTTTCCTACAGAAAATGTAAATTAAAAGTTACCTACTATAAATTTTTTTATACATCACACAATATCCATGACAATAGCAACTGTACTAATCCAATTTATAATAAACAACTGTGATTATCAGTGACAAAAAATAGGTTTTTACAGTAGCAGTTTTATAAATTCTGCTTTAACAGACTGAATGTTATATATGTTAGCAAAGAATTGGCTACTCTGCTAGATAGCCATAGAAAAATCGTGGCATGAAATATGTAGTAATATGTTGTGAAAAAAAAGGAACATAACTCTGTGTGAATTAAGTGTTATGGATAATTTGCAATTTTTAACTGTCCACAGTAATTCTTCCTTGATAACATGCAGATAATCTGTAGTGTATTCTAATTACTTTTTAATAGGAGAGAAATTATGCCATACTGAAGATACAATGTTCAGTAGTGCTGCATGTTATAACTGGCATTGATTTACAATAAAATAATTGCTAAGAAATATGTATTAAACAAGTTTTTTCAAGATCATTAAATTATAATATTGATTAATGGAACTGGAATATCTAAAAAAGTTTTTATTAAATAAAGTACAGTAAGCACTTGATTTACGTCGGGGATTAGGTTTTTTAAGACAGTGATGCAAATAGGAATGACTTAAATTAAATTAGACCTGTTGTCCATGGCTTACATCCAAACATCATCAGTCAGTTGGCCATGCAACTTTATCACCTAAGAACAGTGAAATGACAGTGTGGGTAACAGGTCAAACTACTTACAAATTTTTCGGCATAGTAATTATTTTTAACAGCGACTTAAGTAAATTAGCCACTGCAATATTTAACAAACATTATAGACATGTGTCGTTAACATTTATGTGTTTGTAAATACGTTGTTATTCTACCTTTTATGAAAAACTATGAGATGCTGCAGTGTGTATGGACTATAAAATTTTATCCAAAAATAATCTCCAAAGTCTTGTGGTGCACCGTTTGTCGTGACCTTGCATGTGACTTATTTATTTCATGCTTGCTGGCTGCCTTTAGCTAGGGGGAGGACTGTATGGAAGGCAACAAGGCAGCTGGCCTTCCTTCCTTTCTCCCTCTTTCTCCTAGCAAGCATCGCCAGCAACTGCAATCACTCACTGCTCCGTGCACACGCACAGACTACTATAGCATGAAACTGTTCAGCAGTTTTTATGGTGGCACTTAGTTTTTTCATGGTAATTTTCATTGTAATTTTGTGGAATCCATACCACGGCTTAAATCTAGTTGGCTATCCAGAGGATGTGCTGAACTTTTTCTCCATGCACATAGGACCTGACACTGGTGTTCTGCCTGCTTGCTTATGACTGAACTAACAAAACATAGCAATATATAAATCTCTGTGTGTTGAAGTTTTCAAAGTCTTCCATTTTGAAGGACCCGCACCACTGTTACAATGTTTAACAAAATCAAGGGGTTTTTCTGTGTTAGATTTTACACTGAGAAAAATTTGTACACCAATGCTATAATCATTAGGAAACTTACTAACTGTCTCTCCTTTATCTAATCTGTCAGTTAATTGCAGCTTCTGTTCAATTGTCAGGACCACCTTTTTACATTTATGTGCTGTTAAAACTGTAATGTTGCAATCTTGGCTGATGTCACTAGCACCGTAACTGTCAACACAGAATGATGTGACGGTTAAATGTTGCACATATACACATCTATTGCATAAATAACAATTACGACTGTCTCACTTTCGCATGTCTATTCTGTGTTACTATTCAAAGTCACTGCAAACCTTACAATTTACGTATGGAAAAATGTCTTATAACACTGATTAAATTCACTGTAAAATATTTTTAGTATTTTGTCTGAGAAAAATACACTTAAAGCAGGAGTGCCTATCCCCCCCCAGAAAGCATGACACCCCCCCTTCCTTAACGAATATTGCAAAGTTCCCATAGAAAATAATTTTGCCGACACCCAGAGTTAAAAAAGGGGGACAGGGTCCGGGGGCCCTCCCCTGAGAAAATTATATTTTTGGTGCAAAATGGTGCTATTTAAGCACTTTTTGAATCTAAATAAAAATATACAAAAGGTAGAAATCG
Organism: Medauroidea extradentata; assembly: GCA_003012365.1. Taxonomy (NCBI): domain Eukaryota; kingdom Metazoa; phylum Arthropoda; class Insecta; order Phasmatodea; family Phasmatidae; genus Medauroidea; species Medauroidea extradentata. Next base: position 25,377 of record PNEQ01109301.1, read on the forward strand.
TAATATTTTGAAATATATAATTTATTTCAGTGAACAATTTTAACAATGATATCTTTATCAAAGCCGGAGCTTAGTACCCTTTCTTGTTTTGGCACCTTCAGTTATTGGGAGCCCCGGGATCACTGACTGCCAGTTTATGGCCATTAAGGTAAGCACAACTTGCCTATCCACAATTTATGGTTATCCAACCCTCTCATCCTCTGCTTTACCACAGAAAATTGGGTGTCTACTGTGTATTAGTAAAAAGTATACCATATAAATAATAAAATGTAAAAAAATGTTGCACTAGGAAAATTTACCATTTTCTGATTTCAGTTACACCACACAGCATTTAATTTACTTAAAAATTGTAAGTTTTCAATGTCAGCCATTGTTATTTGGCATGTAAAACAGATGCGTAAAAATCATATAATTTTTCTTTGAACAACCACCTCCTGTCTAACCGACAGATAAATGCATCGAAAATCACTCTAATTGTAAAGCATTTATTGTTCATGCCCTCGCCCGTCAGTAATACGGAAAGGCAAATAATGCGAAGAACTATTTTTTCATACTTCTTACACCTTAACAGATTATTAAGAAGTATTTTCCTAACTAAACAACTACCAACTTAGTCAAATTAAATACAAATAAGAACTTCCAATCCAGGAGTTCGGGTTCGATTTCTGGCGAAGTCATCTCTTTTTCAATAATTTTTTACCTGTTCCGAATGATCAATTTACGGTCTTGTGAAAGAACAGCTGCGTGGTACGTAATATATTTAGTATGCCTGCGAAAGTTGGACCGAAAATAAAAGACGAATAAAAAATTACTGTAAAAATGTAAAAAATTAATTATTATTAATTAACAAGCTTACATTACTTATTGATTTGTGTAAATGTATGAGTGTTAATGAATAAAAGTTTCATTACAGATTTGTTAACGTATTCATATTTATTATTCTAGTTGCTGTGTTTGGGGGGGGGGGGGGGGTGCGGCTCCTTGCGAAATTTTAATTATTTTAATAATTTTTAGTTTTGTACAAGATTTTGTTTGTTTTGTAGACATACTTTGTGACTATTTATTATAGTAATGAAAATGTTCTAGCTTTCATATTTTATGTATAAAGGCATGCCAAAACCAAAATTTGCATAAAACGGTTTAATACAGGAAACAAAAACCGACACAAAGAAATTTAAAAATTCCCACTGAAGATTAGTGTCGCAGGCTACATCTTGACATACGTAAAAAGCGCATCAATTTTTTTTTTTTGTAATTTAAAAAAATTGCTGAATTTTAAATAAAATTTTATAAAATCTGTGTATATTTTTTTAATACAAAAAATTTCAGTGCAATGTTTTTATACATTTCCATTTGTAGCCAGCAAAACTGTTCTTCAGTGGAAATTGTTTTGTTTCATGAAGTCTATTGGTTTCATTTATTATATAAAACTGTTTTATGGAAATTTTGGCCTTTACTTGCCATTATTCAAGAACTATGAAAGCTAGAAAATTGTCATTACTGTGGAAAATATTCACAATGTATGTCTACAAAACAAACAATATCTCACATAAATATTAATAATATTAAAAATTATCAAAATTTTGCGTGAACACTCCCCCCCCCCCCTTCCTGAACTTTAAGCGACATTGGCAGCAATGTATACCATAAACCCTTTAATGCAATCTATGAGTAAGTCAATGCATTTTTTTTGTAATCATCTTTATTTATATACAAATTTAAGCGATATGACTATAATTTTATGACGAAACCGGCTGCATAAAACATCAGCGAATTTCGTTCGAGTAGTTTCATACAAGCATATGCTGATCCTGTGTAAAAACTCTGTCAAAGATGTAAACCCTGCAACCAGCGGTAATTGTCCAGCACAATTCCCACGTTAGAAAATCTTGGGGATCGAACCCGGATTGTCTTCGCTGTACCGGCTACACCAACCCAGCCCCAGGAAAATAATCTGAGAAAAATTTTATCGTAATTTTTACAGCCGGGTACTGATTGATGATCTTGTTAATTAACTCACCTCACTCTTTCCGATGTATTTCCTTCTTGGAACACTGTCTTCTCGAGCTATTGCTTCCAGCTATCGTCATCACAGTTCTAAAACTGAATTATTTTGTATTTGACAACCAAATTTTTAGTTTTGTAAGCATGCTTTTTCCTGCAATGTTCTGAACAGTTTCAGATGTCTTATTATTCCATAGCACAATAATTCTAAACACCTTTAGTTTAAAAAATGTTGTGGTTTTTGCATTGTTAGTTTCACAAAAAAATCGGCACTAATAGCTCGCCTTGAAATATTAAAACACTATCGGGAAAACATGCATCCCCACATGATATTGACAACTCAAAACAATCGACATTCACGCTTACATGAACTATACTTGACTGGCGGAAACCTCTCCAGACATGCGTGAGGACTTGGGACAGCGCTGGTCATTTCTTGTAAAATAAGGGGTTGTCAATAACTCGGCCAAATTTCTTGCAGAGAGAGATAGAGAACTTGCTCATCGTTGTAGATACTGTTAGACAGATGCGCTTCACGTGGGCAGGCACGCCGGAGCGAAATTTTAAGTTTGGGGGGGGGGGGGGAGCAGACTCAGAAAAGTTTGAATTTTAAGGTACAAAATGGTGCAATTTAGATGTTTCCGAACAGAAATATTGAGCTCAAAGCAGCCATATAATCACAACAAAAAAAATTTTTAAATAAAGTTACAAAAGTAATACATATACCCCAAACCTTTTTTTGGAGTGGGGGGAAACACATACTTTTCCCCCCACACAAATTAGGGAGCGGGGATGGGGGAAACCGCCCCTGCTCTCCCACAACTCCGCTGCCACTCCCGAAAACCAACATCAGCCCTTTCCCTCCTTCAACTTTACAAAACACCCTTCCTCAACGATAGTCAATAATCACCCCCCCCCCCTCCTCGCGAACACGGGTCAAAAGAGGAATAGCAAAAATTTCCAACAACTGGTTTTCGTTTGTCTCCCATCCCAATCAGTCATTGCTATTTTTCCCACATAGAAGAATATCTTTGAACTTATGAATTTTAAAACATTTTTCTCGTTTCCTCTCCCCCCCCCCCCTGAAATTTCTATGATGCAACCTGCGTCATAAACCCGCCCTGTGGGCACCTTTGCTTAAAGCTATGCTCTCCTGTTTCTACTGTTATTGTGATTTTTTTTTTCAAGCTTAATGAGATATCACAAATCTGTTTGGCTGTTTAGTTTCAAATAGATTTTGTAGTGGTACGTAATAATTTCAAGCCAAGAAATTATATAGTTTCAACTAATAAGTTGGTAACAAACATTTTGTTAGTTAAATAATTATCTACGATCATAATGTTTACTGTCTTAATAAACTATTTTAAATGAGACGCCTTACAAAGTTTCAATTATCGCAAGAATGGTGAAAACATGGGAGCATGACATTAAAAATTTGTCACAAAACATAGAGTTAAATCTTGTAACACATTACTTACGTCAACAGTTCTCTCGTCTGTATCAAAACATTGCTAAACTTCCATTTTGGATGACGAGACAGGTGTTATATTTTTTTTTGATAACTAAATTTGAACATAAATTCGCCTTTTGGAAGCTATCTCACAGAGTAAAAATTATAAATTTTTGTGAACTGTTACTGCACTACGAACATGTTTCTAGTGTGATAAAGTTAACAGCAGTACGTCTAAAACTCTGTCCACAGTCACAAGCGACTGACAAGCCAAGTGGCTCTACGGAGGGGGTACGGAAACTGTTGTGTCACATAAGTCTACGTGGGCTAGCCCACGCGATTACAATATTGGTAATTAGGCAGCGTCTGTCATAACACCTAGAACAAATAAAGTATAAAACTACTGCACAATCCCCAATTTTTGCAGTGTTTTGGTTTTTAAAAACAAGAGGCATAGGGAACATTGTAAAGAACGTTATTCAGAATTTGGAACTACTAAAATTAAAACATGGTTACTAAAAAATTAGTGACATCCATAACTTGAGAACTGACTATTTATTTTTAGTTGTAACATAATTTTACTAAATGTTGTATCATCTTCCTGTTTTCTGCGAGTGTTAAATTTGTGGCAATAGAATTAAATTTAATATTTTTCTCCCATAAAAAGAATAGACCACTGCAAGAAACAGCTGCAAAAATTGATGAAGAAAAGCTTAGTTTCTCCATACTTACAAAGGAATCATTTAAAAAAATTCTTCATGATTTGAAACAAAGTTTGGTTCAAGAAATTACTCTGGCAGTTGTCTACAAGTAAGTTGATGTAATATATAATTTTAGCATGTACTTGTAACATTGTAAAAAAAAATTTAATGGCTTTTCTTTTGAACAAAAATATCTAACTATGTATTGCACAAGAAAGTTTAATCTGGAAATTATGTACTGTAGTTATTTAGATAACTTTTCTGTTATTGTGCCTGAAATGCTTGTTAAAGTAAATTACATATACATCACTGAATGTATTGGGCATGAAAGTATTCATAGTAAATTTTCCAGTTATAGATTTCAATAAGTGTTCATATGCCGAGATCTATTATTTAATCACTTTTGTTTTATTCACAACTATTTATTATTTCTAGGGAAGGATTTTCTCAGCTCAATAAACCACTGGGAGGTTCAAAGTCATTCAGTTGCAGTCCAAAGGGCATTATGTTTGGTATTATGGACACACTATGTGTCATAAAGTATTACTACTTTGATACATGTTCTGTATCCGAGACAGGAGAAAACAGGTAATTAATTGTATTCTTATATTAGCATGTAAGTATAAAACATAATTTTATTGCCAATTACTAGATTAATAACTTTCAGATCAGATACAGTAGGTACTTGTAAAGCAAGAACACGAATATCAAATAAGTTTCCATTCAGGGTGTCTACCAGTCACAGAAAAGTCACGAAATTTAGCAAAGAGTCACAGATTTTGTAAGTGCGCAGTTGAGCGCTGTGCAGGAACAATCAGTTTAGTTTCACATGTTTAAATTGCGCTAATTTATTTGTTGCTTCGAAAAACTAGTATATACTTCACTAGGAGTTCTTTGCAAGTTCAACATTTGTGCTTTACCTTGTTCGGTACTTGTACCCTTTTAACAATGGCACGCACAGATATTGTATGTGTATTGCAAGAGTCGAGTTAATGCAAAAACGGTGCCATCGAGTCCAAACTTAGTCACTTATGCCATTCTTACTCGTTGCCCAGTCATGTTTACATTCCAGATGTTCGCCCTGCTGATGTGTAGTGTTGATAACGCGTACCCCTCTTTTTTTTGTGCCTTTACTTCACTACAAGCATCTAAAGGGAGGAAGGCACGAGCCAATGTGTGTGTGCGCTACACGGCAAGCCTCCTTCCCCCCTCCACAATGGGAACCATACTCAAGGCGAGCTGCCTCCCCAGCCCCTCCAGAGTTAAACCATTACTTCCCCTACCTTGTCAGATTGCTTTTTGCAGCGCCGCAGTTTTGCGAGCTAAGTATTTGCCTACAATCAGTTTGACGGGAATAGAATAAACATTTGGGCCTGTTTTACAACAATAAACAAATAGTTTGGTGGAATATATTGATTATTGTGTGTCTGTTACTGTAAAAATTGTTGTATTTTACACATGGTTTTCCCATTGTTCTGCAAGAAAAGAGTTTGTGACAAAATGTGGTAATTTTTTTCAATAATTATGTATGTGTGTACTGAGTGTTATGGAGTTACGAGCTGAAAAACTGTCTGCTAAAACACATTAAAAATGTCATACTTCCAAAGAAGGTTTGTCATGGGTTAAAAGCTGTCGTGACAAGGGTGCACATCAGTGCAGTTTGTGTGTGCGTGTCCCCCCCCCCCCCACAAAATATCACTTAAAAGACAAGAAAGAAATTACCATTTGGACACCAGTAAAAAAAAAGGTGAACATACAGTCAACAACTGTGGTATGTGCGACGTTTCTTCACAAAGTCTCTGATAATAGATTATTTTCGTACATTGCATGACATTGTTCAACATGAAACAATTGATTTTAAATCTTTCTCAAGACTTTTTGTCTTGGAAAGAAGCAAGGGAGAAAAAATCTAATTCCTCATTCATTAGGAAAACGGGGAAAAAACAAGGGAGCAATGCAGCAAAATTGTTTTACCCAGAACTTTTTTTTCTGTAAATACACATTTTGAGTCTATTCTGTCTTATCCTAACTCCCACATTTTGTTTATTTCTAGGGCATGTTATCTCATCTTGCATAGCTTCTTCCTATAACTCTCTCTGGACTGCAGTGCGTATTTGAGACTGTCATAGGAATATTAGAGTTAAGAATACTTAATGCACTTAAAGCCAACTGTTCTTCATAATCATCATTAGAGATGTCATTAATCTTTCTGCCATACTAGAGGTGCTCTGTTCCTTTTTGATCTCCTAACACATTCATTCACTTTTTTTTTTTTTGCAATACTTAATAAAGATTAATTTAACCTGCACGTCATCATCTACTTTCAATGGATTTCATTAACATTTTCAATTTATGCTATTTTAGGGTAATTAAAATCTCCCAAAACTTTATATCCCATGAAACAGCAATTTTCCTATTTCTTGGGTGAAAAAATTTGTACATATTCAGCATGTTCGCCACCATGTAGACCTCAATACTTCTCTTATCCAAATTCCCCAAATTTTGCATAACAGGATTATTATTTTTAAGGCCAAAATAGTGGCGTAATAATTGATCTCTCCAGACTGTGGGGCCTGCTATAGTTTGTTGTAAAAGAATAATTGTTCAATGCCCTGTATAGATATTAGTTGATGGTTGGAATAAATAAGTGTACGTGGTTCATAGAGATTGCCTACCATTCTTGAGTTGCAACTCGACCCCTAATTGTGCGATTAAATAAAAGGTAAATTCATTTGAGTTCAAGACCAACTGTAGAACAATAACAGCCAACATCTGATTTCCCTCAGGTGTACACAAATTTACCTCAGCTCAAAACTGACAATTATCTGACACAATACTGTTCTTTCTCAACAAAAGACACTGAAGTAAGTAGATTGTTAAATACAGCTGTATAATTTACTGATTCTGCAAAAAGAATCCGTAATATATTTCCAATTACAATATGGTTAAATTATTTTGAGTATATTCAATTGGTTTTGAAGAGGAATAACTGCTTACACACACATATTTTGCCTAACATAATGGTGTAACACTCTATGTCCACTGCCCTTTGTCCCTACCAAAGTAGAAACAAAAACTGTGGTTCTGATGCAGAATCAGATTGGAACCAAACTATCCAGTACAATATTAGAGTTATACTTTTTTTAGCACTAAATTTATTTTCAGTAGTGGAAATTAAAATTTTGCTTTTAATTTTTACAGAGACCACCTCTTCAGCTTACTGGACAGCCATTGCAGAATGATATGTTTTGAAGCACAAGAAATGTTTGCATTTCTGATTGATAAATTTCAGTTTCCACCGAGATATGGTAGGTAAACACATATTTATATTTACTAAAGTAGGCAACTATTGAGCCTGATGAATCTTGTCCTCGTGGTATATTATTTCGGGCTAGCTGCTGAGACACTTTGACTACGTCTCATGTTGGTCAACTGGTCCCAATTTCAACTTGTCTCGGCGAAAATGCAGTATATGTGTCTCCCGAAGCATAAAATTTGCTATATCACCTAAAAATCCCTAAGCTGGTTTAGCGAATGTTGCTGTGTTTCCTTACCTGCAGATTACTCATTGTTGATAGTCCTGGTATTGGGTTGATATACATTGCGGCCTATCTGGCGGGCAGCGAAGCAATGGTCGACGTCAATGTCTCCTGTGCGGCCGTCAGTAGGTTCGGGAAATATCTGCAACCTGGCTTCATGCAATTCGGTTAATGACTGTGAGTGCAAGGTGCTTGCCAGGTCTATCTGTGACCACGTTGGAGTGACATTACAGCTTGCATGTTATGATTGGCTGCCTACCATTTCTGAACCTGGTCGTGCCTTAAGGCGGAAGACTGCAAGTTTACGAACTTGTAAATCTAAAGGAAAAGCACATGCATCAATTTAAAGACTTTGAAATAATTGGACACTTTTAAATGTGAAACAAATATTTATCCCTCCCAAAGGTTAAAATGTTTAAAATGGGGAGAAGGTGAAGGGTAATATACAGTTATAAAAACTGGCACAGAGTCCAGGTCGGGGAGATTTGGCTCTCATCGGGAAAGATGATGATGTTACTTACAAGTTAAATGATTAAATTTGGCCCTTCAAGCAAGACAATTATGTGGGATCGCACAAAGCTACGTAAAATTTAAATGAGTGTATCACTGTTAGTATTTTCTTTTTTTAATTAGTTTGAGTTGTAAATGTTTTAGTCCTTCAGGCAATATGATTATGTGAGAGGGCACAAGAATTATTGTTAAGTATTAATTTAAAATGAGCTGGAAATTAAAAGGGCAAAAATAAGAGATTGTGGTAATTCGTCCTTTATATTCATGTTTGTGGCAAAATTACTTATTCACATGTATTGATTGAGCTAAAGATATTTTGCGCACTGCGTGTTTTGAAGATATAAAAAATATTTTTGGATAAAATTTCTCTATTTATATTACAATATTATAACTGGGTAAAGTGCTCTTTTTCTCTTTGGCATGGCCTGCTTTTAATCTTTTTCCATTAATTATTTTTTATTAAGTATTGTTCTGCGTAAAGGAAATACATACAGTTTAGCCGTGACAGAACATTGCACCCACTGGTTTTTAGAGGGGCTATGAGTCCAGTGGTACACTGTTTTTATGAGATATTGTGTGTAAAATTTCTGCTGGAAAGTTGTGTTAGGTTTGTTTAATTTCTATTGTGGTATCAACCTTATTCCTGTATACTTACAATATTATTATTATTATTATTATTATTTGGACATTTTACGTGCCCTCCAACAACACAAGACTTTGTTGGTAGAAAAACACGGCAGAAAGGGGGTAGGAGTCAGCAAGGACCTGTATTAAAGAACCATCCCAGAATATGCCTGGACTGACTTTGTAAAATCCTGGAAAACTGAAATCAGGATGGTCGAAGCCGGGGATCAAAGCTGGATCTTCGGAATGTGAGGCGAGTGTTTTACCACTGCTCCACCACACTCTGTGGATACACATATATTACTGCCCTGGTCTACACACCATTGCTGTCCATCCATGTCCATCTACAAACTTTACCTATGCCACATCTCTCCTTCTTTGCATGTACTTCTGTTTACTACACACTGATTCATTGCAACACTGGTTCATTGCATTCTATTACTACACACGAATACTTATTCAATACATTTTTACTGCCCACGGTGCCTTCATTATACTCTTGATTCATTGCAACACTGGTTCATTACATTCCAATTACTACTCACTGATACTCACTAATTATATTTTCTCCACCCTAGGTAACCTACACTACATTATCAATCCAACATATCCCACAGGTGAAACTTATGGGTTGCACGAATTATTGTATGGTGATGGCCGTGCAGCCTGCTCTGACAGTTTTTCCTTGTTGTGTTTCTCCATTGAGAAGAAAGGTACAAATATCTGTCGACAGTTCATAGGATCTACGGTATTCCAAGGGCAGCTGTACCGTGCCATAGCATTTCAGATCTGTGATCCAGACTGTCATTCCTGACTCCGGAAGTCTCCAAGATTTCACATTTCACTCCATGGCGCCAGTTGTAGTTGGCCTTGGACCTTCTATTGAGGAGGTTATCCTGCTCTTGGAAAGTTTGTAACAGTATACGAGTCTGCAGTGGCCATAGAGTGGAGCTGACTGCCAGCAGTATGGTTTATAGCTTCTGACTGAATCACTGTATCTCCCCTCTCCCATTGCCGCAGTGCACTGTTTTAAGGATCCCATGTCTTGCGAAGATGTTGTGTAATCATGTGATGACTGCCTCTGTTGTTAAAATATCTAAATGCACTATTTCAATGTATCTTGAGTAGTAGTCCTGTGCTACTAAATACTTCTCAATTTCACAATGTCTGCCGCTACCATAGACCATGGTCGCTTGGCAGCAGTGTAGGAATCAAAGGCTCTGCTCACTGCTGTTGCTGTTCCAGGCACTATGTACAATTTCTAGCTAAATTATTAAAATTTTCCCTGAGATATATTAATAAGTCATTGACTTGTTTAACTCGTTCGCAAGGTGGCGATACTCAACGATATGTCCAACGAGGAAGTTCAACATTGCTGATCGTAAACCCTTGGGAATGAAGATCCATGCCCCATACATGAGCATTCCATTTTTAATGCTAGCTTTAATTTTGTCAGCATTTTTAAATTGTGTTGAAGGTGGATTTCTGCAAATCAAGTGCTCTTGCAATGTCTAAAGACAGCTGATCTGACTCAAAAGTGCTGCACCACCCTTTTATTCACAGCCCACTTACTGCACCTTAATCCTTTTATTCGAAAGTCACTTACCGTACCTTAACCCTTATAGTCAGAAATTAATTTATAATTTTTGTTGTTTCAACAAAACATTTTATGTTGGATTCAGGTAATAAAGCAAATAGTGATTTAAACTATATGTGGAATTTTTCATTTGTAGAGGACGTACCGTATATACTCATGTATAGTGCGCACCACGATTTTTGCAACAAGTTACAGGGAAAATTTTTTTTGTGCCTTGCTAGTATGTTGAAAAAAACACGGGAGGATGAACTAAGCGTGCCGTGAAACAGCATGAGGGACGCTAAGATGGTGGGGTCAAGGAAGGAGGGGGGAAGAAAGGAAACGTAGCTGGCAACATGTAAAAGAGAGAGGAAAGATAACATTCACACTGGTTAAGAGTGTGAAGGCAGAGAGGGTGGGGGCGAGCCAGGAGGGTTGGGGTGGCTTGTCTCTCTACCAAGGTCGCTTGCTGTCTGCCAGCCCTCGCCTGCCTCACGTGTGTGTGCCTTGCTCTGCTTGTGCCAGCCAATTCCAGCATGTCCCTCCCTCTTCCACTAAGCCATTGAGATACCCTCACCCCTAAGATAACATGTGGTGACAGCAGTAAGCCTGCCTTTTTTTATCTCTCCTGGTGCGTTTGAGGGGGTGGGGGAAGGAAAAAAAATGATGTTCTTTTTTTTCCCTTCCTTCCTTTACCATGAAAAGATAGCTGGTCAGGAGCCATCAAATATCTTTCCAGGGTGGAGGATGGGGAAGGGGGAAAAATCTGAGAACAATGATGCCTTTTTCTTTCTTTCTTCCCCATGGACTGATAGCTTATTATGAGTCAAAATTAACTTTTAGGGATTTAGCAGCGACATTTACTACAGAGCTTGGCAGGAGGGAAAAGGTGGAGAAAAAGAAAAGGAAGAGGAGTAATGATGGAGGAACCTGGACGTGACACAGTTTTCTCTCTTCCTCCCACTGTTGACACCTGCCGTTGGTTTACCACTATAACTTCGGCTTCTTACTCCCCCCTCCCATCATTCCGCCCCCCCCCCCCGGCCTTTTTTTCCTCTGCTTCCTATTCTTGACACCAGTCAATTTAAGGCTTTAACTTTGCCTTCTCACCCACCCCCTTCCCCTCTTCACAACTCAATGAACTGCTGACCTTTCTTTCACATATTTTTTTTTTCTATTTTTCGTGTCGTGTATAGTACACACCCCTGAATTTTTGTCAGTTGTTTTGGAATAAAAGTGCATGCTATACACGATTAAATACGGTATATAATTTGCCAATTGTTTGTACTGAATCATAGCTAGGCAACTCTCCACTGCATTATACACATTAACTTAACACCACGGGCAGTAGAAGGTCCTGAGAGCAATGGTGATCTCGGTGCTGATTTTACTGGTGTCAGCAATGCGGCATACACATTGCAATTCTAGAGACTATCTCAGGACTGGTTATGGGTTCCCGTGTTGCTCACCCCTACCTCAGTCTCACATACAGTACCTCGACTTGTAGACACTAGCATCCCTGATCACTGACAATTAAGTGGGGGTTCTATAATTATAACAGACAACACATTACGGGTACGTTCATACCAGGCTCAGTTTATTCCGTACCTCATTACACTGCGTGCCTTGTATTGGTTGACTACATGTGTAGCGACATCCGGGGTTACCTAACCTGTTATGCCCACCAACACAACGTAAACCACTTCCCACTCCGTAGTGTATGGTAACACAGTCCCTATGGGGTAAGGGCGCCTCCAGCCGCTAAGATGGACTGCAGGTGGTTACCCAGGGACAGGATACAGAGCTCTAACCACTCGGCTGTGGAGCAGAACACATAACTTGCAGGTCAGTCCTCAGCTGAGACTCAGGCCTGAGGTAGACGGGAAGCTAGGGGTAACCACGGGGTTACAAAACAAACCTAATTGGTGGGACTTAACAAGCCCAGATCCCTGGACAAGAGTCATATAATCATGAGAAAAATTATGGAATACTGAAATAACAGTTAGCAAAGCACTAGGCCTGACAATGGCGCCGATGAGCACAGGTTGGTGCGGCGACCATGTGGCTCAAACAACACTTGCAACACCCTTAAGTTACTACATGAACCCTGGACAAATTACATAGAACCCAGAAAAAAATTATGGACCACAATAATAACAACGAACCAATCACTCAAACTGAGAATGGCGCCGATGAGCACAGATTGGTGCGCCGACCATGTGGCTCAAACAACACTTGCAACACACTTAAGTTACTACATGAACCCTGGATAAATTACATAGAACCCTGACAAAATATTACTTGCAATGTACTCAACTCTGACGATGATGGATGCAACACCATTAAGACCTCACACTACGGCAGCGTGGCCCACGTCTACGCACTTCTCTCGTCTTAAATTACTAAAGGCTCCTGGGGCACAAATACATTAATTACACTGCAGTGTCTGACTGCGGGGAACGTCAAAGCACGCACACAAAAGAGCAGGTTGACCAGTAAACCATGAAAGACTATTGCAATTAACTCAGAGAACCAAAATATGAAAGTGCGCACGGACAGCGTCTTACCTGTCCCGGTGATGACGAACGACTGCCATGAACTAGCTGCTGCACAGACCCAATATGGCAGCCTACGGGGTTTACACCACCAGTAGTCACTTGCTAGTTAATGAATTACTTTAAATTAAGCAAAAGGCACAAAACACTAACATTAATACATTTTGCAAGTGCAGTTGTACAAACACATCATTATTTCCTTAACTATTATTTCTGCAGAATATAAACAATACTAACACTCTGCGGCCGTGGCAATTCAAATAGAGTTCACCGGCACGGTCTTTTCGCAGATACACAACACTGCATTCAAGACTCGTCCTGCCTCGCACATGTGTGGCGACGAGGGCGGGAATGTTTTAGGTGTTGCTGGCCTTGGGCCGGCGTCAAATGGCCCCTCCACTGGAGAACATGACGGGCCGAGTCGCCCACGATAACTTTTCTCTGCCCCGCCCGGGCCCTCCCTGGTGTCGATTGTGGGCAGACAAGGCATGGCCGTGGTGGCAGACCGACTCGTCTCCGCCGGTGGGGAGTTAGGGGTTTACCATGACGACGGGCAAAGGCTACAGATGGTGGCTCTCTATGCCGGCTGACCTTCTTTTGTAGGTAGAGTTGCAGACGAGTGGCGGAGTTACGATGTCTTATTCCCGTTGGGGTATGTCGGGGGGGTGTAGTCATCAAGACGTTGCCCTTTCATAGCTCTCGAATCTCTACATTGCACTTAAACCCTCTTAAACTGGATTGCTCTAACAGACTCTCACTTGGTGAAAAGCCTCGAAACGGGGTATTACTGGTTACATCCCTGTGTCGCACACTTCCTTCTTGGCCATCGGGACTTATAGCTGGGAAGCCTTGGAAGGTTGGTCAGTTTACACCGCTGACTTGTGCATGCCGACCCTGACTAACTCCCGATCGGATTGGTGTAGAGGATACATGCGGGGTGAACTCAACTGAGCTGGTCGAGCATGACCTCTTCTGTGTTTGGATGGTGTCTGTCTGGTCTATGGGCGGCTGTGTTCTCGGCACGTTGTACCGCCTCCTTTTTCGTGGTGATACCCCCGAGGATGGTGTGCGGTCGGTTTTTTGTACTGGTTCCCCTTCGACGTGAGGCGGTTGCTCTTTAGCGACTCTTAGGTCATCACTGTGTTTCTTTGCGGTCCTGCGGGGTCTTAAATTCACCACATAAACACTGGGTTTCAATTTATCCTGGACCCTTACTGGTCCGGACCATCTCGGGGAGAGTCCTGCGCAGTAATCTTTACTGGTGCTGGAGAGTGAGTTCTCCTTTACGTACACATAACTCCCAGTTGTTATTTCCTATGGTCGCTTGTTGGTTTCTGGAAGCCACTTACTCGCGAAGCTCCGTTGTTGTTGGCGGACTTGCTCGTGTATGTCGCACTGAGTTTCGACCCTACTGGGGACTGAACTTCTCTGAGTGCTCCCGGTGTTCTGAGGACCCTCCCTTGAACCATTTCGCCAGGTGTCTTACCGGTCGCTGCGTTGGTGTTTGTAGCTTGGGCCGAGCCGCATCTGCCTGCTTCTTCGGTTTGTTACCGCCCATGGTAAGGAGATTACTTCTCGTTCTTATATTCCTTTTCCGTCCTGCCAGATTCAACTTGTACGCTTTTCTCTTGATCAGTGACGGCAACGATGGTTGCGTAAGAATGTATTGTATCTATTGTACCCTTGAGATCTTATAATATACGGCAGTGTTGGTTTCAACTGTTGTCATTTTCTGACCTTCGGGTCACGTAGCTGATAATCCTGCCTTCCCTTGGCCCTTGATACTCCCCAAGTGTTCACTATTATGCTATGGTTTAGTGTGAGGTTGGGGTAGCGAGTTCCCTTTGTGTCACACTGTAAAAAATAATCACAATGTATTTCTATAAAACAAACAAAATCTCGTACATATATAATAATTATTCGAACAATTAAAATTTTTCAAGGAACCCCCACTTAAACCAGCAGAGAATTTTTATTTTTAATCGTATGCAGTTTGCTATTTCCAAGGTATCTACTGGATTTATGTAAAGATAAGAACTGGTTGTATTGTAAAGTAATATAATATATTTGATAGAATAATAAAATAGTTCAAAATAGAACAAATTATATATATAAATTCTTTATAATATAACATGGTATCAGCAAAATGACTCAAAAAACTGTTCCAGTATATCAAATACTTATGCCAGAAAAATTTAGTTAAAAGAGAAGAATGGGAACATTGAAAATCTTGTTTCACAAGATTTCGGCAATCTTCAGGAATTGGTCAACAACTAGTAATACACTCATGCTGTTGATACTGATGATCCAATCAGTTGAACAGAGGAGTTGGACCTCTAATTCATTGGTGTAGTTGTTTCTATAAAATCTTAGAAAAATGTATAGTTGAAGTAAACTTGTGCGATGTAGACTTGAAAGCATAAATTGACACAGGTGCAGATGTTTGCATACTTCCTACATTAGTTTGCAATGATAAATTTTAAATCACGAACTTATGCCATCTGTTAGAATACTAACTGGACCCAATGGAGCAACTCAATGTTGTAATGTTGACTCGCTTTGACAGTAGTGTCACTGATCACAGTCAATTAGGTTGGGTTCTATAATAACAGACAACACGTACAGTACGGTCATACCAGGCTCTGTTTATTTCACATCTCATTACACTGTGTGCCTTGTATTAGTTGACTACGTGCGTAGCAATGTCCAGGGGTACCTAACCTGTTCCGCCCACTAACACAACGTAAACCACTTCCCACTTCGTAGTGTATGATAACACAGTCCCTAAGAGGTAATGGTGCCTCCAGCCACTAGGATGGACTACAAGTGGTTACCCAAGGACAGGTTAGAGAGCTCTAACTACTCGGCTGGGGAGCAGAACACATCACTTGCAGGTTAGCCCTCAGCTAAGACTCAGGCCTGACGTAGAAAGGAACTTAGGGATGACCAAGGGGTTACAAAACAAACGTAACTGGTGGGACTTAACATGCCCAGATGCCTGGACAAAAGACACATAATCATGACAAAGATTATGGAGCACTAGGACTTAGAATGGAGTCGAGACACACAGATTGGTGCGGTGACCATGTGGCGTAAACAACACTTGCAAAACTCTTAAGTTACTATATGAACCCTGGCTAAAATACATACCCCTGACGTTAAATATCACTTGCAATGTACTCAATTTAGACTATGATGGATGCAACACCCTTAGATCTCACCCTACGGCAGCGTGGCCCACGCTTACGCACTTCTCTCGTCTTGAATTACTAAAGGCTACGAGGGCACAAATAAATTAATTACTCTGCAGTATCTGACTGCAGGGAAAGTCAAAGCGCACGCACAACAGAACAGGTTAACCGGTAAACTACGAAAGGCTATTGCGACTAATTCAGAGGACAAAAGATGAAGGTGCACGCGGACAGCGTCTTACCTCTCCCAGCGATGACGAACAAATGCCACGAGCTAGCTGCTGCACGGGCCCAACATTGCCACCTACGGGGTTTACACCACCGGAAGTCGCTTGCACTTTAATGAATTACTAAATTAAGCGAAAGGCACAAAAAACTAACATTTATCCTTTTTACAAGTGCGGTTGTACAAACACACAATTATTTCCTTTACTATTTTCTGCACACCAGAAACAATACTAATAGTCTGCAGCCGCGGCAATTCAAATAAGAGTTCGCCGTACTGTTATTTCACCAATACACAACCCTGCATTGGCAAGACCCATCCTGCCTCTCACATGTGTGGCGACGAAGGCAGGAATGTTCTAGGTATTGCTGGCCTTGGACCGGTGTCTCGCATTAGGCCAAATTTTGTTATTTTTACACAGTTGAACACCAATTATTGTATGCTGAAATGTGATAGGAGTGAAAGTGTTCTTTTTGTTTTAATTTTAATCCTATCCAGTCTATAAATTCCTAAGATGTATAAGCACAAGTGAAATGAAACACCAATACATAATCCCGCCTTAGAGCAGGGTCACATTGTTTATGGATAAGGCCGGGGTGAAGGTTTGGCTGGATGTTCAATTAGCGAGACATGCCTGTTGCCCATCTGGCATAAAGTATGGATGAGGTTAGGGTGAGATGAGTGTGGAGCAGTGACAGAATAAGAGAGATAGGGGAAACGGGAGTTCCCAGAGAAAACCTTTCGACCAATTGCAACATCTGCCATGTTTTCCACTTGCGAAAAATTTGGGACCCAACCTGCCAGGGTTCGAAAACGGGTTGCTTACATGGGAAGTGAGGTATTTGACCATCATACCACTGATGCCCCTGTATGAGCACTAGAATTCTACTACAGGTTAGAAAGAAAATGAGTTTTCTTATGGGAGAGTTTGGCACAGGGAAAATTTGTGCTGCTTGGTTTGCTGTAATGTTTTAACAAATAAGAAATGCACAGCGATGAATCTTTCCAAACATTTTATTTGCACAAAGCACAACTGTATATGCTACCTTCCGCCCAATCATCACCAAGTTAACAAAATGACGGCAATACAGAAGTAAACAAAACAAACTATTTTATTGCCCAACAACACCTCCCTCCATTTTTTTTAATGAGCCTACAAATCATCTTTCCCTGAGTTTACTAAACAGTACTCCACCATGAGGCTTTGTAAATATGTCCCCCAGTTGATCACTGGTATTTACATATTCTAACTTGACATTTTCCAAAAGTTTCTCTTTGACAAAGAACTTCTTAATTTGTAGATGTTTGACCCTAGACTAATCAGAGGCCATATGAGCCAGCTTAATAGTGGATTGGTTATCCTCAAATAAGGTAATAGGACTAGTGATTATTTTGAAATCCTCCAGCAAACCTTTTAACTAACATGCCTCACTAGTTGCTTGACTCAAGGCAACAAATTCTACCTCTGTTGAAGAAAGTGCAACTGACTGCTGCTTTTTGGAAAACCATATCACAGTACAACCAAAGACATTGAAACAATAACCAGTTGGGGATTTACAATCATCGCCACCACCCCGGTCACTCTGCACATAACCCACTACATCATAATTTCCATTCCCATAGTAGGTTAAACATATATCTAATGTACACTTGCATATCTAAGAACATTTAACAAGAGTTTGGACAGTAAGGTGCTTGCACAACTTTGATATCTACTCAAGATAGTTACTACAGCACACAAATCAGGTCTTGACCCCATTACAGCATACATTAAGGATCCAATCTGTTTTCTACACTCCGACTCAAATGTTTTGCTTTCTGAACACTCTTTCTTTAAGAGTGAAAACCTGAAATTTTTGTCAATGGGTAGTGACAAATGTTTGCAATCTGACATACCATACACTTCTAGCAGGTTTTGAAAATATTCCTTTTGACTGATGGTAGTAAAACAGTTGGTAAAGTCCTGCTTCACATTGATATCAAGAAACCTTTTGACATAACCCATTTCCTTCATTTTGAAGGTGTTACACAGCATCGTTTTAAGGTTAACTAACTCTTCTTTACAATTTCCAAAATACAATATGTCATCGACATACACTAACACAAAAGTTTTGTTGTTGTTGTTTTCACACTTGGAATATACACATGCATCTTTATTAGAACAACTAAAGCCTAATGATAACATGATACAGTTAAATGTACAATTCTAATATTTTGGTGCCTTTTTAAGACCGTAAATTGACTTACTTAATTTACAAACAGGATACTCTGAATGTACTCCATCAGGTAACTTCAATTCTTCATCAAGTTCACTGTTCAAAAATGCACCTCACACACCCATTTGTTGTAGAGGTAAGTTTAATTTAGTAGCAACACTCATAAACACTCTGAAAGTTTTAAGCTTTGCCACAGGATCATACAAGTTGTACATATTGTCACAGTCCTGCTCGAAGCCCCTTGCAACAAGTCTAGCCTTGTATTTAGTTTCACCAGTTTCAGTCCTTTTCTTCGTAAACACCCACTTTGAGCTTAAAACTTCCTTTCCTTCTGGCACTTGCAGTATTACTGTCCAAGTGTTGTTTTCACTTAACTGTTGAAGCTCAGAGTCTATTGCATCGTTCCAGTATTCTGAGTCATGCATGTTCATAGCTTCGTCATAATTATTGGGTAAATCATCAGTAGTCGCCCTTTCATATCTTCATAACCAACAAATATGCCTTTTTCTCCTTTTGAGTCCCACTTCAGTCTTTTTTCTTTAGGTATATTAATAAACACTTCTGTTCCAAAGACATGTTTTAGGTTAGTTATATCAAAATTTTTCTTTTCCCTAACTTGATACGGTGTCTTACTTTCTTCTCTACTTTTTGAGGTTCTGTTTAACACATACACCACAGTATTTACTGCTTCTGCCTATAACTCTTTACCAAGACTCTTTCCACTGAGCATAGACCTTTCAGCTTCCACTAAAGTGTGAATGTCCCGTTCTGCTCCCAGTGTATAGGATACTGTTGTCTGGTGCTGAATTCCACAGCTGTCAAGCAACACTTTCACATCCTTATTGACAAATTCTCTGCCATTATCACTCCGAAGTACTTTCGTAGGGAAACCTGTTGCTCGCTCAGAAAACATTATGTAGTGCTTCAATTTCATAACTACTTCAGGCTTGTTTTTGAGAAAGTACACTTGTCGGTAGTTCGAGTAGTCATCTTTCAGTAGCAAAAAGTATCTCGAGCCACCCACAGACTCAACTTCCATCGGTCCACACAGGTCAGCATGTACCAGTTGTAATAGAGCATCAATGTTTTATTTACTTTCCCCAAATGGCAATTGATTCATTTTACCCTCTAAACATGCTACACATGAATCACTGTTGCTAGAGTACATGATATTGTTTTGATTCAAAACTGTTCTAACAGAGTCCAAGTTTTGGTGACACAAACTTTCATGCCATTCACCTAATGAGCGTACTACTGCTAAACAGTTTTCGTCCATGATGAAATCCAGAATTTAACGACTACCCTTCTTATTTACCACAGCACAAACTTCATTTTCTTTGTACACATGACAACGACCTGCAGACATATTAACAACATAACCTTTTTAATAGCACTTGACACTGAAAACAGGTTTAGTTTCAATTCAGGTACCCACAGTACATTATTTAATGAACTTTGCACATACTTTTGTCCATTTAAAGCTGTAGCACTTATCTGTCCAATACCTAAGACTTAAGGCTACGTCCATCACCTACTACAACACATCTGTTTGAAAGAGATGTAAAGTTCGTGAACAGTCCACACTCATGAGTCATATGTTCACTTGCACCACTGTCCATAACCCAGGAGGTTGGACTGGTTATGGTCTTCAACAGAACTTACTTGAGTGAAACATTCCCTGACATGACAAATGCATTTTCATGTTTAGGCCTATTTTTCTGTTTACACTGAAATTTAAAATGTCCACTCTTACCACATTTAAAACATTTCTGCAAATCCTTATCTCGACACTGATTTGCAACATGTCCTGGACGTTCACACTTGAAACACTTGATAATCAGTGTTTTCTTCATGTTCAAGTTCTTATTTTGAGACCCTGCCACCATAGCCATGTCATCATCTTTGATTTTTGACTTTAGCCTCTCTTCTTCCACTAGAAGTCTTGCAGACAGATCATCAAGATTTTGCTTGCTAGCCTCGACAGAATTCCATGCTGTCACAAAGTGACTGTATGTATCTGGCAGTGACATTAATATTTTCGTAATGGCAAACTTCTCAGACACTTCTTCTCCTGGATTTTTGACATGTATAAAGACATGTCAGATCCCTCCTTATATTTATTAAACTAGAAGAACCTTTTCTGAAGCAAGTGTACACTAGTACTCGACTGCTGCTCATACACACCCAGTAACTTCTTCCACATCTCAGCCGCAGAAGTGCAGGTTAGTACGTGCATTATTGCAGCTTCTCTCACATGTGTAACAATGACACACTGTGCTTTTGTATCCTTCTTTTGCCACTCACCTTGATTTCTTTCTAGTTTTGTTTCAGTTCCATCAACAACCGAAAACAAATTCATCCCACGCAGTAACACCGATACCTGGAACTTCCACAAGTTCCAGTTCTTCTGCCCCTCTAGCTTAATCCCTCCAACTGTATTTAACCCTTGTTGCTTCATTGTTTCTCTGGAGTCAACACACCCTATCAATATGGTTAGTTGATGACAAATGCCTCTGGAACAATACCACACCCCGGTACCGCTACTCCACAGATGCCTCCGACGCCACCATTAACCTCTTGACATTACCGTTGCTGTAGAAGATATTAAAACCACATCACTGCTGCAGTGTTCATTTGTGACCTCGTTATAAGCTTACTGGGTCCATAACCTGTTGTAATGTTTTAACAGATGAAAAACGCACAGCGATGAATCTTTCCAAACGTTTTATTTGCACAAAGCACAACTGTAATATACATCCATTACACTCTATACGCGACCTTCCGCCCAATCTTCATCACCGTGTTACCAACATGACGGCAATACAGAAGTAAACAAAACAAACTATTTTATTGCCAATAACAGTTTTGCTGCTATTGCTAAGGGACCAGAAAAATACGAAACTGTAGTAAATTAAATTTAAATACGCTGTGAATAACAGAAGTCATTTAACTTAATTATAAAGTGCAAATAAACTTATTTTCACATTTTAAACTGTCAAGTTTATGTAACTTGTAACTTAAGATTCAGGGAAGCTATGTGATTGATTAGTTTGCACCCATTACTAATACCAGCGCCCAAGTGGCAGAAATTTGTCTCTCTGCCAAACTTTTAACATTGATCTTTGTTACCTGTAGTAGAATTAACATTAGCGCTAGTCAAAAAGTTAATAGAACTGTCACTTAAAACTTGCTATTTTGTATATAGTTTAACTACATTACATTAGTTTACATGATTTTAGTATTCATTGTAAAGAACATATAACTGCAGTGTTGTCCTTAGAGTGTGTTTCTGTAAGTACAGATTATTAAAAAGAGAAAAGAGTGGTAACTGTATTATGTTGCTTTCTTACTACACTTCACATGCCCTGGTTCGAACTTGGATGAATCAACGGTTACCGATGCTTGCATGTTTATGAATTCGACCTCAATAGCAAAGTTTATTGCGTGCTGACATGTGGGATTCTGGGCTTGAGTCCCTGGTGAGGCTTAGATGTGAATTTGTGTTCGTCGTCTAATGGCTTTGCTGTTGACAATATGTTTAACCAAATAAATAAACAACTTATTTATGATATTAACATAAGAATAAAATTGTCAAAAATGTACTGTTTGTATAATGGCTACGTTAGGTATAGGTGAGGAGGGAGGGCCATGGCACACCTGGCCCACCCTATAGGAACGCCTATGATGGACCACAGGTGTTATTAAATTTCTTCTTTTCACATCAGCAATCCTCTGGCAAAATTCAGTCACTTGTTTCTGAAACATTTTGTATTTCCATTGGATTGTTGACCTTATTACTTAAGTCATACTATTGTAGTGATTTTCAAGAATTTCAAAATTACTGTTACACTGGCTGTATGAATGTGTTCTATTCTATTCTACAGTATATCATACATTTGAATCTTTGTAAAATTGACAGTGTGTACAGTTGCCAAACGTATGCTTAGTAGCATTTTTCAGTTAGAATCATAAGCTACTCAGAACCAACTGCTTGGTGAGTACAGATTCAATGTGATTTTTTATGCTAGTATGGACCTAAAGAAAACCTATTTGTGAAGTAATTAAATTTTTGTGTGCAGTGTGTGTTAACTGGTTGATGATGGATCCCATGATTGGTTGTTGGCTGCTTGATCCAGATAATCCTGTATACTCATTCGAGAAAACAGTGGAAAGGCTGAAGGTTACAAAATCCATTAATCAAGACCAGCATATGGTAACAGAACATTTTTTGTTTATAGAAAATTATATATTTAACATATTGTTACAGTTATAAGTAGTTATGAAAGATGGGGTGGATGTCTTAGTTTTAATTTTAAAAAAAATTTTCCAATTTAATTCTTTAATCAACACTTTGGGCAACTCACTAGTAACTTTTAGCTACATTGTCTGTTTCTGCATACAGCTATGTATTTATATAATGAAGTATCGTAAGAGATAATATCCGTCCATACAACAGTCTTGCTGTTTACGCATTCCTCTGTATCTACGGCCCGGAAGCCCCACTAGTCTCTCCTTACCCATGACCATGAGTCCTTCGAGGTACACTAGCACTCCCTTAATTTCCCTCCTGGCCTTCTGCAGAATCGTCTCCTACTAAGTCACACAGTCGCTGGTCACCCTGAAGTCACAGTCATTCTCACACGCCACTAGCGACTTCTGCTGCTCTGCTCATGCACTCGTTGATCCCTTGTCACTCACTAAAATTGGGATTTTAACCACTTAAAAACTGAAAAATTTGTCTAAAAATGGCCTTATATATTCACAAGGCCATTTCTGAAAACCTACTGTAACGACAAGGTCATGAGGGGCATGATTCCAGATCAGAATTGCCATCATACGGCAAATCATGCTGCTGGGGTACCAGCTACAAGGTTGATACCTGGGAATCAGTCTAGTTACATGACTACCCCAAGGGTCAGGGACGACTCAAGAGTTGCATTTCATTTTCCGTGGCCTTTGAAACACCAAAAATTTAAATGGTCTGGAAACTCAACATTGTAATTTTTACTCCACATGTATTTTTATTTGCATAAATAAAAGATGTGAAGCTATTAAAGGTCAGCAAAAATGAACTGGCATTATATTCGTGTAGATACATTTCAGACATGCCTGTTGAAAAACCTGAGCAAAAATTGTTACCAGATAAATACTTTTTGCTGTTAAGTGATAAAGAAGTGAATTTTTTTCCCCATAAATACATTTGTTAACATTCTAGTAAAATTATTTTTATGTGTTGCTCATCTTTACTTTCTGCAACACATGTGAAATAACTTATATAGGTTGTTTGAATTGAAAATAATCATCTAAAACAGTTGTGTGTTTGCATTTTCTTTCTCCTCGTGAGTTCAGTTTATAATCTCAAAATAAATTTGTAATGTATATGTGGCTTATATTCTACTAATACCATTTGTACTCGTACAGTAGTTATTACAGATCCCATTCACTTTTACTTCGTCTTTCTCAACATCACCGGAGCCCACCACCTTCACTGTCCTCCTCTGTTTTACTATTATCAACCTTACACACACATCTCCCTGTTCTTTACAATTTTGAGCCGTGGTTGGTGTAGTGACTAAAGCACTCGCCTCACACCAAGGTGATCAGGGTTTGATTCCCAGCAGGTTTGGTCCCCTGATTTTCACATGTGGGAATCGCGTCGGATGATGCTGCTGGTCGGCTGGTTTTCTCGTTTTCCTCACCCCTTCATTCCGACACTACTCAGCTAGCACCCGTGACTAGCGCTACAGACCTAAATGTTAAGAGCTGACCAAAGCCTCTTCACTTCACTTCTTTACAATTTCAGTACTGCAACATGCTCTAGAATTAAGAGTTTACTTAAAACTTACCTATTCAAATAATTGGGTATCTGAACAGTTTGCTGTGATTCTTCTCTTTGTCTTCCGATTGGAATGACTTCTTCAGATGCAATTCCTCTAAAACCTCCATCTTGCACCCTTCTTTCTCTTCCCCATGAAGTTGGTTCCACTGTTATAACTCATTCTCCTACCCAGTGAAGTTGCACATTATGTTCTTGCTTAACATCCTAGTGTGTTTTTGGCTTTCCCTTTGAACACTGGCCTTCTTAAAGTGAAATATGTTTCTCCTTAAGAGTCTCCCTGATTCATCCAATATGTATAGACATTTGAGCAGTACACATCTGTATCATTGTTGCAGATTTCCAAATACCTTGGTCATGGTACAGTATGTGGTCACCTTTTTTTGAACTCATTACATCTGGGCTCAGTGTTTGTTATAACACTTCTTATTCGTGTTGTTACACTTTAACTGTATGTTGTGGATGCCTGTAACAGTGTTAAGTTTTAACTGAACTATGTATACTGGTGTATTGTGATATTCTAGGAGCTCCACGTATATGTTTAGGTTCCAGGCGTGGTTCGTGGGTTTTGACATAGGTAGGGCTGCATACGAGGAGGAACACTTATCCCCCAATAAAAAGAAAGGGGGTCCGGGGGTCCTTCCTCTGAAAAATTTGGATTTCAAGGTGCAAAATGGTGCTATTTTAGCAGTTCTCGTGTTTAAACATTAAATATACTTTTGGTAGATTTATTAATATATTTTTTTAAGAAACAATATGTTAAGGGGCCTCCCTAGTCGCTGGTAGAGGAAATCAAGAAACGTTTCAATCAGTTACCGCTGTTCAGTTTTTTCAAACAGTTTAAAACATTTCATGGTATTAATATTTTAGACCAAAATTCACAAAATCCACAAAAATAATTTTAACAAATTTAACATGCCTTTCAGTTACTGTAATTTTTTAGAACAAAATTCACAAAATCCACAAACATAATTTTCACAAATGTAACATACCTTTGGA
The DNA here is from genome assembly GCA_003012365.1 of Medauroidea extradentata. Lineage (NCBI taxonomy): Eukaryota > Metazoa > Arthropoda > Insecta > Phasmatodea > Phasmatidae > Medauroidea > Medauroidea extradentata. The sequence goes on from PNEQ01109301.1 coordinate 50,804, forward strand.
TTACTGTGTTGAGCACTTGAAGTAGCAAGTAGGTGGAGAAAAACAAGGGTAGTTGCTTGGAAAGTTACGCCAAGTTGAAATCACATCAAAGAGTGCTGTCCAGACATCGGATGGACATAATAGCGTAGTTGTTTTTAAGGTTCACAAATCACAATGTTTCATATTTAAGAAGAAAACTGCACCGTTAATTTAATGCACTATAGTTTGTGTTTTTTTTTTTACTACATCTCACTGTATTTGAAAATGAAACTATTAAGTTAAAAATATGTTTCAACTAAATGGTCACTTAACTACGTAATGTGTGGATACCCGTTACTTGTACGTGAAGTTCATTCGTCGTTCTTTTCTTAGAACAAATTTCGCAATAACTTCTTATACTGTGCTCTCTTTATAGTGAACTGCCTATATAGGGTAAGAGCCATACGCAAGGAGGGAGGTTAGAGACTTCAATCAATGAATTTTATAAATATTTAGAAAGGTATTTATTCACAATTAAAATATAAATAAACAAAAGAAAATAACTTGTAAGATTTTAAATATTGAAAGCCGCCTAAATATCTCGGTAAATTCAGTGAAATAATAGATATAGAATGGTAAATTCTAGTGGTAATTCCTCTTATCACAAAATACTTGCGTATAGGGAGGGTACATTTATTTATGGCTCTCTGTTAGGTCTACTGCGCGGAATCATAAATAAGACAAATTTTGAAGGTACATGAATAGGACGTCCAGTAAAAAAACCCTTTGTTTTCTATATATGGTTATGGTTGTGGCCGGACAGAAAATTAAGTTTTGAAATTTCATCTACGAGTTTAATATTTTACTTCTCTGCCATATGATTCGGTCAAGGGCTCTGCTATAAACTGCGTTATTTAAAAATGAATTACAATGTCACATCTATTTTACTTTGCATTTTTAAGTTGATATTACAGTGAACCCTCGATAACTCGGACCTCGATGTCCCGGACTTCGGATAACTCGGACAGAATTTTAAAGAAATAATAATAATATTTTTAATTAAATTATTTTTGGTCAAAAATCATAAGAAAATTGTGTCTGCCTCATTTAAATCCATCACGTTTTATTTAAAAAACAGTATTAAGCTTTAAAAGCAGTTGCTCATCGCTACGTAGCCTTTAATAATCCCACCGTAAAATATGTGGCAAGTTCCGTGTGGTTAAATGTTGCTAGCGAGGCGTGCGAGTAGAGTTTCAACTCAGCAGGTGGACCTCCCTTCTTTATCTCTACTCCCACTTCGCCGCGCGGGCCACACACGCACGTGTGTCGTAAATAAACATTTCAGTATGATGCTGGTGAATTGGACGGTAACTACAGGTCACACTGTCACCTAAAGGGAAATTTCTTTTGTTCTGGTATGTGCGATAAATTCAAGATTGCAAAACAAATTGTTCCGGACATTAATAAAAAAAATTAAAAGCCATTGGTTTGCATTGCAATGTAGGCAAGGTGGTGAGAAAGTTTTACGTCCCTTTAACGGCGTCTTACAAGCGGATGAGGGTGAAGTGAGGCGAAAGAACAACACAACATCCATGCCCGAACAAGGATTCGAACCCAGGGCCTCTCGCACCGTAAACTGGCGTCTAATCCACTACGCTAGAAACCGGCGCGATATCGAAAAAAAAAACAGGGCTTAATAAATTATAAAAAGGGGAGGGGGCAGAAAGAGGTTCTTGCCCCGGGTCGCACATTCTAGAGGGCCTCACTTTTGAAAAAGTTAAATGGTAAAAACGAATGGGCTTTTATTGAGTTCCCGTTAACGTTGATGGTATCTGTGAAATTAATTTTAAGTGTAAAGAGTGTGTAAAGATGTCACTGATCTATGAGGACGCAGCTAGTATGAAGAGAGGCCTATGAGCGCACATTATCAATTCAACCACGGCCGTAGACTTCAATTAAACAAAAAAAAAAAGGAGGAAAGGTAGACTGAGATTTGCGTTGCTCCTGGCCTCGTACTCTAACAAAGAGGCCCTGAAAAAAAAACAATTTCTCGTAGGAAACTAGCAGCTGGCTGCAGACACTGTGACGTGCTGATGTAGAGCAATTTTTAACGTAAACATCTCGTGAGTTTCGTATGATCACATGCGGTGTTTTTATTGCTGTTGAGACTGTACCGGTTGACCTTGACTACTTCCGCTCACGCTCTACCACCCTAGCTTATCTCACACACACGCACAGACTGTCGTCAGCCAGGCGAGAGAAGGGGGGGGGTGAGAACTTTTACGTGGTAGAAGGGTGCCTTGGTGCCAGCTTGCACAGATAAAAAAAATATCAGTCAGAAGTAGCATAAAAAATAAATAAAAAAGAATCTGCCGACCCAGGTTGTTTGACATTCTTTCTTTTATAGTTCTCCCGTTACAGTGATAATTTCCTCACTACCCCCTCCTGTAAATTGATACGTAAAAATCAGTATATATTGCCGCTTCTTTTGCTTGTATAAATGATAGCGTACTGGTTTCCTCACGTTTCTTGTGATTAATGACTGATTACCCCACCTCCCCGGACGCCCCTCGATAACACGGACAAATTGTAACTCGGACAGCTTCTCCCCCCTTTTAGTCCGAGTTATCGAGGGTTCACTGTAATTTGTTATTTGGTATGAAGTACGTTATAATTCCTGTGAAATAATAAGCTGCAAAAAAGTCTACTGTAATGCCTAGGTATGAAGGAGCAACATCTAAAACTTCTCATTCTGCCTTGAGAAATCTGTTACAATCTGAGGCAAGTGAACATATGACTCATGAGTGTGGACTGTTCACGAAATTTGCGTCTCTTTCAAACAGATGTGTGGTAGTAGGTGATGGACGTAATAGGTTTAAAAATTCCGTATGTAGAAACATGTTACTTTAGACCAGCTTTTTTAAATGTGTTTCAGCTGGGTTTTGAGTAAAAATATAGTTACGATATTAGCATTTTTTTTATAAAATGTCAAAAGTTCGTAGGAAGCGCCACGGTGTGTAGGACAGGACATGAAATTATGGTACAATTTACTTCAGTGATGTCACGAAACAAGCGAGTTGAATGACAAGTTGCATCTGTCATTAGTGCAGTGTAGCGTAGTGCACTGTACGGGCTGCGAGCCTGGCAGCCCACACGCGAGGCAACTGCCAGACAATCCCGCCCCCGTTCTTCAAGGGTTTGCCAGACCGGGGTCCACTCTGCGCCAGCAAGGTCAGACGGGCTGCTCGTCTCGCAGCCCTGCCTAGTTCAGACCGCCCGAGGCAGGAAACGCGTACAGAAATAAATCTTTAAAACTTTCTCGCATTCCTCAGACATCACGATCGGCTGATGGTTTTGGTGAGTAGGCAGTTCAAAAGGTATCATAACAAATTATATTCTATAACAACAGCTGTTAAAATGAAAATTATTTACTGTAATTCCAAAATAATCCGGGAGGGCTACAGCCCTGCAGCCCAACAGCACAAACCGCCACTGTTAGGTTCTGTATACATTCTTTCAACATATGTTTACGAATTACTACAGCTTACTCGACTTAACTATTGATCCAAGGGTAACATGGGCTGGATGTTTGGATTTTTGAAGCCACGTTCAGAACTGAACTGGCACACTTAACGAGAACTAATGACATGTTGTCAGTACTAAAGGTATTAGGTATGCATGTGTTGAGAAAATAACTTTGTGTTTTTAATACAGTGGATGCTAGGGGAACCTGTTGAATCCATTTTGAGTAATAGTTGAAGAACACAAGATACTACTGTGTTAAAAACTCAAGGATGTCATATGCCACCTCCTGGAATTAATATTTTTGAGGTTCTTGTGTGACCATTTGCTTGTTAGTATTTTTTGCACTGAATATTTTTTTACATAGCTTACGTCTGGCTACAAAATCCTCTATGTGTTCATTCCTGCAGAATAAAACTGAGTTTTAGACCTATATTTACTCTTTGAGATGCCAAAATGAGATTAATGAATATATCAAAGCGTAGTTTGCTGTAGTGGAGTGGGGACCATGAACACTCACCCAGGAACACTAAACCATCTTCAATGACAATCTGGTGTCAAAATTTGAAGTATAATTTCACAGTGTTAAATATTTTGGTTTTTTGTATGTGGACCAACCATCACAAAACCAAAATTTTTACTGTGTTGTTGGAACAGAGTTTTCTTTTCATCAGACACTTAATTGAATGTATAACTTCATTTAGATGACACAAAAAATCAAACACAGGAAATTTGGTATATACCCTTGAGCCGGGATCGGCTCCATTTAGTTCTTTTGAGATGTCTTCCAGCAGTACGGTTGGATTAACGAGTCATTCTTATCTGACTCCAGTTTGGTGTGGGCCCATATGAACTGACATGCCCTTGTTTCCCTGCCTACGTATTAAGTGCTCCGTGATGACGTCACAAGATCTTATGCTCATCTGACTACGGCTCTTCGGCTCGGGCATCTTCGGTGCTTCTCGGCCGGC
>PNEQ01109302.1:0-13960 GCA_003012365.1 Medauroidea extradentata
CCTAACGGCACAATACCTAACGGCACAATACCTAACGGCACAATACCTAACGGCACAATACCTAACGGCACAATACCTAACGGCGTAATCCCTAACGGCGCAGTGCCTAACGGCGTAGTGCTGAACGGCGTAATGCTAAACGGCGCAGTGCCTAACGCACAATCTCTAACGGCGTAATCCCTAACGGTGCAGTGCCTAACGGCGTAATCCCTAACTGCGCAGTGCCTAACGGCGTAATCCCTAACGGCGCAGTGCCTAACGTCGTAGTGTCTAACGGCGTAGTGCCTAACGGCGCAGTGCCTAACGGCATAGTGCTTAACGGCGCAGTGCCTAACGCACAATCCCTAACGACGTAATCCCTAACGGCGCAGTGCCTAACGCACAATCCCTAACGACGTAATCCCTAACGGCGCAGTGCCTAACGCACAATCCCTAACGACGTAATCCCTAACGGCGCAGTGCCTAACGGCGTAGTGCTTAACGGTGCAGTGCATAACGGCGTAGTGCTTAACGGCGCAGTGCCTAACGGCACAATACCTAACGGCGTAATCCCTAATGTCGTAGTGCCTAACGGCGTAGTGCTTAATGGCGTAGTGCTTAACGGCGCAGTGCCTAACGGCACAATCCCTAACGACATAGTGCCTAATGGCGTTATCCCTAACGGCGCAGTGCCTAACGGAGTAATGCCTAACGGCGTAGTGCCTAACGGCGTAGTACTTAAAGGCGCAGTGCCTAATGCACAATCCCTAACGGCGTAATCCCTAACGGCGCAATTCCTTAAATTTGATTGTGCGAATAATGTTATAATGTAACAATATAACAATATTATTTGCCAACAAATTGTGACATATTTAAATTCCCTCCCTTCTATAGTTCGAATTCTCTTGATAAAATAAAATCGATCCAACAAAATTCTACCTAATTGTTAGGCCATTTGCTGTATAAGGGCAGTGTCATTAATGACAGTTACGAAATTTAGCACCAGATGTCGGCAGTGGCGGGTTTTCAGACTACTGGAAGACTGCAAACTATCCCAGAAGTTGTCGCCAGTAGCACATTGTGACAAGTAAGAGTGTGAAATGTTTCTGTATATCTTTATTTATTAAGGTTGAATTTCAATTACTCAAATCGAGTTTCTAAGCTGTAACTAAGGATGGTTTGATAAAATAACATATATATATTTTTTAATTTCTGTTAGAAAAACTTTATGTAATCTTTAAAAAAATATTGACACGTCGGTTGATGTTGAACGAACTTACGCGTAGAAGCAAATTTGTAAGAAAATTCGTATGAGGACTTATTCATTAGTTTTGCACCGTATTTTTTGTTATATTGCCATGTAAGATACACGTTAACTTGTCGCTTTCATTCTGAAGACAGTAAAAAGGTTTTTTAAAAATTTTAAAATCCTTATCAGTTTGATGTGTTGTAGACATGTTATTTATCGGGTAAAAAATTCTGGAAAGAGTTATTTAAGTGTAGGAGTAAATGTTTAACAAGCCTTTCCTTTATCGTGTAATTTTTAATATATCATAAAGTATTCTTTAAATTTATTTTGATTAGTTATCTACTTAAATTGTTTAAATGTTTAAACAAATACTAGCAAGCATTGTAAAACCAGATGCCCACATACAAAATAACAGACCAAATAAGGGTTCTACCCCTGCAACTGTAAACTCATTTTTCAATATGTTTATGCTTCGTAGCGTTTGAAGCCACGTACTATTAATTAAAAAAACGAAGTAAATCGTGTTGTATTGTCACCCTTAACATTGTTTTCAAGAATCCGTGAATATAGTAAATTTCGAAACTCCTAATTTATTTCCCCTAACAGGTCTGCAACTCCCACACAGGTAATTTGTCCCGTGTGTAGGATGACAATGGCATGTTAACTTATGGTCTCACAGAGCACTTGTTCAGAGCTACGAATGCTTCACGCACGGTATAGTTGAAAATGATAGCACTGAACTATTTTTATAAAATGTCAGGGTCTTGTTTCAGACAATGGTAAAGAGCCCAAATTCATTTCTCAAATCAGGATTTAACTAAGCATCGGGGATGCAGCACACATACATATTTAATTTTAATTACCTTTGGTAAAAAGTTACGTGTTTTTCTATTGTTGCGTGTGTTCCTTCAACTACTCACCATGATCTTAAAAAGGGGCCTGTAGTCGCTATTTTCAAATTATTATTTTTTATCATACTTAATATTTAACCTTCATTTGTGAAAATGAACTACGTTAAAGCGTGAACTACATATCGCTAGATTTTCTGACTTCACACGTAATGTTGCCACTTAAAAAAATGTTTACACAATAGACTGCTGCCAACATTCCAGCAAGTTTTAAATAAATCAACTATATTAATTAACGTAACCAGAAATTTTATAATGTAACTCAAATGCATCATATACCTACAAAAAACTAATAAACTAAGATAACCGTGTTTCCCACTTAACGTTACTGTTTAGTTTCAAAATTCTTCTGTAATACTTCTATTAAAGTCGCAACTTCAAGGATGCGAACCGCCCTTGGGTGGCATTTACGACCTCAGGCGGTGTACATTTTTTAAACTTAGTTTTTCATAAGGAATATAGACATGGAGTTAGAGGACGTAGTTTAGAATAACATGGTATACCATTTCTTAAATCGCAGAGCTAAATACTGCTGATTAAAGGATCATTCTATTAAAAATAGGTCCAGAGCTATAAACAGATGATTGATGCTTACAAAAGGAATAATTTCGTCGCAGTGGTCACATCGGCAATTTTATCACGTAAACGTTAGTCATGCATTACACACCGAATAAAAACACGCACATAATTTTGGCTTTAATATAATTATTACTTATATTTTCCATTACTTGAAAAAATAGTTTGACGTGAAATTGTTTACATTTTAGTTCTGAATTTTACTATTGATATTTCTGTTAGTATGCTTTATTATTTCATTTACCGAATAATTTTCACTCTTCATTAAACTGTGGTAGACATGTGTAAATATTTAAATTTATTTTCAACCTCAATAGTCACTGTTGTAACGATTATCGAATCTGCATAAATTATCATCCCACATAAACACTTTAAGAAACAAAAATCCTAAAATTTTACTTCTAGGCAGTAATATTTCTTACCAGTGCTCGTAGATTGTTGGGCAGATATCTTCGAACTATGTTTATACGTAGAGAGCTATTCTTTGCCATGCTATGAGTGATATATATATATATATATATATTATATATAGTCAGCTGTTTAGGAGTACTTCGTAAAAAAATACAATATTTAGCACAACATAGTCACGAGTAGATGTTTTCATATACAATTATCAAATATTTCGGCACAATATAATATTTCGATGCAGTAGCTTGGCATTTTGGACAAGTTTTCATCCATTTTCATGCTAAATCAAGTTTGTTAACATTTTTCTTTTACATACACTTGGCATTTTAATTTTTGCTAATTTGTAGTGTAAATTCAAGTGAATCTGGCATTTTTTGTATCTTAATTTCAGTAGTCTTGAAAGGTCACTGTTCAAGTGCCGTAAAGACTAACTTCGATACATGTGTTACACTGTAGCCTTGTATATTTTGCCGTTGGCACAAATATCCTAATGAGCGTAGTGCCAAATGGCGTAGTGCCAAACGGCGTAGTGCCTAGTGGCGAAATGCCTAATGGCGTAGTGCCTAACGGCGTAATACTTAAATAATGAGATAGGCATTACGCCGTTAGGCGTTATGCCGGTTCCCCTAGCTGGTATATTATTGGCTCAGTCAAATAGGGCAACAATTCTACTCACAAGCTAAAGCTAATAATCTTCTAGCAGGCTGAACGTTCGTTGAAACTCAACAATCAGTCAAGTTTTCCCGCGATAAACCATCATCTCTAATAATGATGAATGATGATGGATGATGGTCTGACCGAAGATAGGTTTATAACCACGGGGACTGCCGGGTGATGAAACCACGACGTCCTCAATGGCTGACTAGGCGAGGTGATCCTGCATAGGTTCGCCACTGCCTTGCGTAGTATGGTGATGAGGGGACAACACAATGCCCAGTCCTGAACCCAGAGAGGCAATTGTAAATACTGACCTACTCGGGCGAGAATCGAGCCAGGACCCCTGAATTAAAGGTCTATTTTTTTTAATTGCAGTACTTTACTTAGAACATTTTCGTAATTTTTTATCCCAGTGCAATAAACGAAATCATGCCAACAGTAATATTATAATCGTGATCCCAATGCACCTGTGGCACCTGCCTTGCATACACCTATGTACGCCACACAAATCCTGAGCTAAATTGTTATACGATGACATTTTACATGCACAATGACGCAATATTGCACTGCAGTTAGTACCATCTTGCACTCCGTAGATATCTTACTTATCGTATTACTACTGTTCTGCCCGGCATATTATGGGCGCAGGTTAAAATCCCGAGCTGTCCAAACATGACACAACTGCGTGTATTTGACGTAACACGCATGGTTTTATACCTGTACGCAAGAGGGGACTATGCGTAAGTAAAATGTTCTACATTACCGAGCGTGGTGGGGCAGTGGTAAAACACATGCCTCGCATTCGAAATGATCTGGATTCAATTCCCGGCTCTGGTCATCCTGATTTCTGTTCTCGAGGGTTTTCCGAAATCACTTCTAGCGAATGCTGGGATGGTTCCTTATACAGACCCTGGATACTCCCCCCCCCCCCTCCTTCCACACGTGTACCCCTACCAAGACCTTGTGTTGTTCGAGGACACGTAAAATCAAATCAAACAAATAAAAAAATTAAAAAAAAAAACATTTTGCCGCGTACATTCCCGTCTTCAGTTTAGGCTAGGATTCGCGTGGTGAGCTTGTAATGCGTTTGTTTCCAGACATCCTGTATACGCGAGAGTAATTTTGATTTTTACTTGTATCTTTGGAAAATAAAATATTCCTGTAAATACTCTGTCGTTATTTAGACAAGGTTTTTTTATCACACATCCGACAATAGTAGACGAAAACATAAATGGCTAAGAGGAGATGTTTTTATTGGAGCGTGCAGTCGCGCCGGATTCCTCTCGTGCCGCAGTCCATCTCGTCCCGCCAACAGCAAGCTCGCATATCACGTGAAATAACAGCGGTGGAAACTATTCCAGCCCTGTGGCGGTGCGAAGGCACGCCGGAAATTTACCTATAACTCGGCGCGTGTTTGCTTTCAAAACACGCGTCCCGCTTCAAAAGCTCTTGTGTCGGGAAACCACTGCTGAGGTCGCAAGTTCGGCGAGCTTCCTGTGTTGGAACCTGCTCTCCAGAACCATTAACCCCTCGTGTCTTACGACAAGTCCAAGAAACATAGGTCGGTAGGTAAGACGTAACTGGCCAATTGGTAGGGACCCTTGTTTTTCGCGAAAATAATTTTGCCTCCCTTTGTTTCCGTGCCTAACGTGCACATCTGAAGTTCTGCTTCGTGGCCAGTGACTGGATATTTTAACAGTCGCGAACCTTGGGATTCTACCGGCAAATCACACACGTGTGGTTTTGCAGGAAAGTTTTAGTAATTGGCTCAGTAAAATGAGATGCGGTTCTTCACACAGACACGCTGCCAATAACCATGAAGCAAAATTGCAGATGTGCACGTAAGGCACTGAAACAGACTGGGGCAAAATTATTTTCGCGAAAAAACAGGGTCCCTACCAATTGGTTGTAGTTTTTTTTTTTTTTTATGTTCCGTTGCGATGCAGATTGTCAAAATTGGTGAGCGATTTTGGTCAGCGCTTAATATCTAAGTCTTTAGCGCTGGTGGGAGGTGACATGAGGTGAGTATAGAGCAGAGCCGGAATGATAAGGGCGGGGGGAATGAGAGATCCCCGAGAAAACCTGCCGACCAACGGCATCGTCCGGCACGATTCCCCGCACATGCGAAAACCCGGGGACCAACCCCACCGGGAATCGAACCCGTATCGCTTTGGAGGGATACGAGTGTTCTGACCACACCGCCACTCGTCTGTCGAAATAAAATAAAGATAATAGGAAAACATATAAGCCGAGTATGCTTTAGTCGACAGGATGTACACACAAAATATTAAATTTTCGGTAAATTGGATCGGGTCAGATAAACACAAGGACAGCCAAAAATATTTACGTTTTCCTATTCTCTTTATTTTTCTTTGACAGGCATCTATATCGCAATGGAGTGTGTCCAATAAATACTTCCAGTCACGTACCCCCATTTCACAACAATTTCAAAGATCACGTAACCGGCCCAACGTTGTTATGATTCGCTTAGCTAGGCAACACTTAAATTTTAAAGTAGGAAATTTTCGAAAGTTAGTACTTCATAGGCTACATGTAGTCAATTGTGGCAGCCAATCAATCAGATTTTTCAAAGAAAGTAACACGAGATTGAAATTAAGGCCGCAGTTACACTAGAGGTCTAAAACCTGTTCAGTGAAATACATTCGACCGCCATGATTGATCGTGTTTAAACGTTAAACATGTTTGCGAGGTGTCACGACTAAATAGAATAAACTCAATGAACGTCATAACCTCAACAAACTTGGAACCTGAAATTTACTTATAATTAATTATTATCACATCTACACTCAGTCACTCAACGTTCATTACTTTTTTATTTATTATTTGCATCCAACTGCAATTATGTTGCTGTATGTAAAGTGGATATTATTATTTTCACCTAAAAGTTATATTATTTAATGAGTGCAAAATGTCGGACCAAAAAGCAGCCGTGTTTGTTACACAGATCGTTACTCCAAGCAGCCAATAGGAGAGACGCATGGAAGATATGTTGTTCGAAACTACATATGAAACCAGTTTACTTTGAACGAGAAGAGACTGCGATCAGAACTAGTTCGTAGCTCATATAACCGCTCCATAAACTGAACATGTTTAAGTGTAACCGCAGCCTTAGTCTCGTTTACCAGTATTTGGCTATGTCGTAAAGTTGGACGATTTGTACATAAACTTAGCAGAGTTATATTGATTAGTTAAAAAACCAGCTTTACATGTTATTATTAGAGATTATGTTATATAGCGAAAATTGTTTGTGGCAACATACCCTTCGAAACGCTGTAGTTTTTTGAAACGCCTAGACCAAGAACATGCACCAGATATTATAATAGTGGGATTATAATTGGCTCAGTCAAGTAGGGAAACAATATTATATAATTATACTTTGATTAGCTATAGGTACGTTGAAACCCAACAAACAGTATGTTACATAAATACGAGGAGATTCCTGTTGCTCTAACGTCAACCTATTTTTCCTCAGAAACATATTGTGACTGTCTTTAAGAAAGTATGCACAAATGTGAATGTATGACATCTCCACCTGCCCCAAGAATTGGACAGTTAATTTGCCTCGAGGAAAATCAGGATTCTTCGCGTTCCCAGACTTGTCTACGGACGATGAATTTCCTTGAATTATTTGTTAACTGTTTCTTTACCTTCCAGCCAAGTTGTAACGACAATTACTGTTAGCACTGCGCCCTAGCATTCCAGCCATGTTGTCCTACGGAATCGTATTACAGCATATAATCGTTTTATTAATTGCACGGCAACACTGGAAATAAGTAGCTGTCATCGGGTTGATACCATCCATCCTGGTGAAAGAGCCCTAATTAAGTTGTACCAGGAGCACTGCTGTAGACTTTACATTTAATGACAATTAAAAATCAAAGCTTATGAAAGACCTTATTGTTTGTGAATGGTAGTTACTCGGAACATTTTAATTTTGAACAATCAATGCCTACTAAATGACTTTAGTTCTCTACAAAGTTTAAATAATTTATCCTGTGCGACCGCCCATAATTCTTCAATCACTTATGGCCTTTTTAATGCATGGAAGTGTAACGGTTAACTCCGTCAGCCGGTCCTGGCACTAGAGATCGTTATGTATACACTGCTTTTAGCGGAACTCTACGTGGGAAAATAAATTATGAATAAATTGTACAATAGTTCTTTGAGAGCTGCTAACACATAAAAAAACTTGCATTTGCTGATTATCGAAGAGACGAAGACACATGTTTTGTTGTGTCTCGTAGTAGTCCTTTTTTTTTTTTTTTGTCAGGCATGTAACTCTGTATTTGTGTTCATTTTAATCCCTTGAATGTCTTTTTATGAACAGATGTGGACGCTGCATTGAATTTTGTTGACTTTATTATTGTGCAACCATAGTCCTTTGCTTTATGGCCTTATTGCAGATTTTTTCTCATTATAGTAAGAATTAATCAAATAGTTTGTAATTGCAATGAATTACTTTTAAAAAAATTAAGACTTTACGTAGGCATACATACTCTAAACAACTCTGCAGCGAAATGCAGTATAAATTAGTCACAAGAATTATTTTATGTAATTTTCATTTATTTTGTAACGAAAAATAATTTGAGTTTGATGCTTTATTCTAAGGAAACCGAAGGGATTATGGCTACGAAGAATGTTTGGTATGGTTGGCGATAAGTCTTCAGTTAACGTGTAGTGATGGTTTTACTACGTAATATGTTACTTTCACTTACATATGTGACTGAATTAATAAGGTGACAGTCACGTTTATAACAACAACAAATTACTTAACGGTTGCCCATAAGATCTTGGGTCCGAATTTCATTTTTTATGATAATAATTTTTTTAAAACGTAAACGGGAGCCGATATCGAAAAATCGCTCTGTAACTTTGTTACTTATAACTAGTTATGATTACGTACTCTGATTTTGTCGAGACATAATATATTGTAGCATACTGGTATCTAATTAGTTAATTAATAAAATTTCCATTTAGCTGATAAATTTGCTAAAATCTTTGTACGGTTTACCTCGAAAAATTACATCACTTAGGAAAACCAATATTCAACAAAGTTACTCAAGAATTTTACGATATCGGCTATCGTACGGGTTTTAAAAAAAAATTGTTCTATCGAAAGCCGAAAAACTTGGAGCCTATGCCATTTGAAGGTGACGCTGCTATCTACAGCAGTAGAGTGATCAATAAACTAGAGCCATGATAACACTCGGAGGCACATGATCGACTTAATCTACACCGTAGTCACGAAACCGAGCGCTGAGTATTTTTTGATGACCGGGCCTCGGGTAAGCGCAAATGATCGTATCTCTTCAAGCGACCGCCGTCCTAGTAGCTACGCCTAGAGTAAATTTGGTTGATGTGAGTGAGGAACATAACCAAAGGTTAAGAAAACATTATTTACTCGTCTACTACAGTATTGTCTACAGTTTCGTGCCAACCAATTGTACTAAAAACGTATGCTAAAGAAAAGTAATATTTTATATGTTAGTCGTTGGGGAGGGGGGTGCACAGTGGATTACTAAAAAAAATTTAATAAAACAAAATTATACCACGTTTTTAAAATGGAGCAAAATGTATTAAATGATTTATCCTATTTAAATACTTGTAAGATTTAAAACGAAAAACGTGGGGCCCATGCATAGATAACATTAAGGAGTGTATAGATTAACTATCGTGGAGAAAACTTACATAGCCGTTCATATAATTTGCATTGCAACTTAGGTAATGCGTCCCAACTTTTTTGTTTTAAAACTCAGAAGTATTTTCATATGAGACTTTATTTTATACATTTTAGTCCACTTTAAAAACCTCGAGTATTAATTTTTCATTTTTACATAAATATATTCTGAATTTTAGTCTAGTGAATGTGAAATTTTGCAATCGAGTTTAAACAAGCACAATTTGTACCGAACAAATAGACAAGACAGACAAGAAAACGAGTTAATAAGAACGTGGTAAGCATCAGAACTGATATTTAGGCAGTAGCAAGGACATGTTAAAAATGCGCTTGTTCATATCCAGAACTGAAAAGACAAATACATTTAAAGCAACGTGAGCATATCACAGTAATATATACGCCGGTTTTGAGGAAACGTCTACCGAATATCCAAAGCAGTTCGTATTTAATTATAAAGTATCTAACATGTTTACAAGCGCCTACCTGAATCTGGTTTCAACACAATACGCAAGAGAAAAATATAAGGGCGACGTAACTACACGCATCCAGTGCCTCTGCGCCACTAACCCACTAAGGTATAGAAATTACGTATGTACTTTCCGACCCAATCCTTGTTTGTACCAGACTTACTCAGCGTTAAGCGGAAAAACAATTGTTTCAGTAGTGAAATTTATGTACCAAAGTTAACTGCATGTTTCTATAATAGTTATAGTACCCCGTTTGTAATGTTCGATGTAAAGCAGTCAGAAATTACTTTTTTTTTATCTGTATCGGAGGTCTTATATACGCACTATCCTGACGACGTGTTAAGGGTGTTCAAGTGCGATAAAATCATAATTTTATATTTTTATAGTGTTAGTTTTGTAGACGATACTTGTGAGTACAGTTTCCTCTTACAAAACAATTTTATCTCTCATAGTTTTCTCATAACGGCGCGTCAAAGTTAACATTTGCTTGTTACGCTGCCATTCAAACAGCGAAAATTTATGGATATACTTAAATGACATAATTCTCTGAGAACTAACATCTCAAGAGCTCTGCAATGAAACTTTTTAAAAGCCACAACGTAATAGTTTGAAATTTTTTAAAAAATATCGCAGTAGTACTCAAAAAATTGCAAATAATTTTTTTTAAACATAAAACTATTTAGTGGAATATTTTTAAAGGTTTTACTACGTAGTCCATACCATGTTATATCACCGTGAATTATTTCACTTACGTAAGTCAATTGGTTTCCACTATTTGCATTGCAGCTGAATATGCAAACTTTGACTTTGACACACCGTTATGAGGAAACTATGAGAGCTAAAATTGTTTTGTAACAGGAAACTGTACTCACAAGTATCGTCTACAAATCTAACACTATTTCATAGAATTATAAAATTATGATTTTATCACAGTACTCTTTATCGAAATCAGAGAATATCACCGATTTCACAGTGTTTTGTTTCTGATTCAATTTGTTGAAACCGTGGTGGGAATATTAACAGGTGGAACCGTGCGCATGTTCCCCCTCCACTTTCTCTGCTACCACCCCTCCATTGTGACGTCATGCGAGTTGCAAGGCATATTTACGAAATATTGGCAGATACATTCGAGCGTCCAAAAAACGTTCAAACTAAACTCGTCAGAAATAGAAAATCATCCGGTCAAATTACTTCGAAATTTTTGCACCGTATTTATGAACTGTTGTTCTAATAATGCTATCTGTTAATTTTAATTATGTAAATTATTTTATTTTTAAAAAATATTCTAACAATGTACTGTACATTATTGACTGAAAAATGCAGGGCCAAATATAGTAAGCGAGGAATTTTTTAGTTTTTCGAGATAGATAGGTGGTATCAGCGGGCGAAAGGAAGAGGAAACTCAAAATGTAACTTTCATGCCCTCTTTTGAAAAGTTTTGAGATACGCTATAATTTTGGCGGCAGGTAGAATACAGAACATTTCAGACGCGCGCGTTCGAGATCGACGAACCGACCACAACTTGTCCCTTGATTTACATACACTGCATTTGCTTTGTTAATTTCGATTCTGAATATCATATTCGTTATAAAATAACCAACTTATGGTAACACTTATTATTATACACCAAATTAAATAAAATTATTACAAAAATTCAATTTTTAAACTATCATCCTCATTTACATATTTTTTTCTTTAATTCTTAGACCTACAATAGCAAAGCACAACAATAGAAGAAATAGTTAAATGTTGTCACATTTTCTACTTTACAGTACATAGGAACAGAAAACAATATTCTTCTCATACTTCATAACCAAATCTAAACTGAAGGTGATTGTGTTGTTTTCTGCAATGAAAATTTTTTTTTGCAACTCAGCGGAACAAATGAGTTTTCGCATGCACTCCTGTTTTAGATTTGTGTACTTTTGATAATAAATCAAACTGATAGCTTTTCGTACAGTAAGATAGCATGTTATCGAAGCTACTTGAATGCAATAAAAATACGTTTTCATCATAGGTTTTCATTAATTATGAGTTTCATTGAATGCCACAAATTAAAGTATTTGAAAACATTCTTACCAAATTTTTTTATTGCAAAACTAAAATATATTTTTGGAAATATGTCGCACTAAGTCATTTTACACAGTAAATATATGCTATGCATCATTATGAAGAATGTTATTATTGAGACCAGATGAAGCTGTGGATACGATAAGATGAAAATGCAGACATATTGTCAAATAATATATTACATTATACTTTGATTTTATTTTACGGATCAGGTTTTCGGAAGGGATATATACAGAATTCGAGTTGGGATTGCGTTTGTAAAGTATTAAATTCTGTCTAGCTATCTTTTAATATTCCCGCTAATTTTATATTAAGTGCGATAAGAATATCGTTAAAATAAAATTCTTCATCATGCACGAATTTAAATAAACTTAATTAACATCGCTATCTCACGAAGAAAATACAAATACGGCAGTTTTTTTTAATAATAAAGGAAATGAATTTTTCTGGTGTAATTAATTAATGAAAAGGGTTTCTCTGTTAAAGCTGAGACTAAATCCTTCGTAAAGTTGTTTATTCGGATTAACAGTGTGCTATTGTGAGCCAAACTTGCATTTACATCAGTATGTAATTAGCACTGTTTATTTTTTAATATGCTCTGTTGTACTTATGGTACTACCATTTAAAAATCAATCCCAAGTATAAATTTCATAAAAAGATTTAGTGAATACATTTGAGTATATCAGAATTTATGTCTCGAAAACTGTTGTGGAAGCAGATGAATTTTTTAATGCCAGTATCGGTAACGTAACGAATTAAGATACATGAAACTAACAAAAAATGTGTTTAATTACACACTTCCTTAAAATATTTAATTTCTACCGAAATCGGAGTTATCTCATTCATTTGAAAAAAAAAAAAAAAGTCTGTACCTACCTGAAACGAAGATTTCCATGTTACATCTATTATTTTATTTTTTATTAATCACATGTAAATTATATGAGTAGTCCAGTTCCAAAATTCGTCTTGTCCACTTTCACTAAAACTGAGCAAGTCGTGAAAAACTGATTTGCGAGTCCATTTGTGACGTGGCCAAAGTAGTTTTTCAAAAGTACATCTGTTATTGAATAAGGCGAGTTTTTGAAACTAACACCACGTCAACTTCAGCACACGTTTAAAAGCTACACATAACTGTTCAGAATAAATTTTTCCTTAGTGATGGACAAGACGAGTTTTGGAACTGGACTACTCACATGTGCGTTTAGTATACTATCCCACGAGCTAGGAACAAAATATGACGACAGTATAGTTATCTCCAGCAAAACAGTATTTACATATGTCTATTTCACTAATGTAGTACTACTAATTTTACAGTCTCCTTAACGGTTTTTTTTTTTCACGAACAACATAAGCTATAGCTATGATATTGTCATAAATCACGCTACTTGAAACAAACAGTGTATGTACTTGAAATTATGGTTCATGTGCTTTTTATAATTTTTATAACACTCCCAATCGCATTTGACAAATTCCGCGTGATCTGTGTTATGTTTGAGTAACTGAAATGGTACGTCAAATATAAATTCATTGATTAACGAGTTTTATTTTAAAGTGTAGTACAAGGGAACCTTTTTTTTCAGTGAACTGCTCAAGTTCGTAATATGGTGAAAGAAGCATATGTGCTATTTGTTATTGAAATGTGTTGTCATGCATATGTAAAATATGTACATAGTGTTGCGTGCCATGTTCCTGGAGGCCAGTGGTCGGCGGCTGTTTCGTAACACCTTGAGGGCTGGCCGATGATTCAAAGCCCGGGTGGCTCATAGTGGGAATCCCGCCGAACCTACGTCATAGATACCTGTCCCAACTGCGTCTTAACCCTTCGAGGGCGGCGGACGTGACTGCTAGCACATGCGAAACATGATGAAATATCTATTTTTAGACCCCTGTAATGCGGGGAATAACCGACTGTCTGGGCTAGTATAAAAGCACAAAATCGGCACATTTG
>PNEQ01109302.1:14060-24425 GCA_003012365.1 Medauroidea extradentata
TCAAGAGTGAAGACAGCGGTGCACTCGGGGTGCTGCGCAGCACATGGTGAGCCATCACCACTTCAGACTGATAAGGTTGTACATTGTAATTATTAGAAATACTGTTGATTGGATATATGACTGAATTTTATTGTGATTTATAGTGTTTAATTAATTGATGGTAGACTTTTCTTGTGCTTTAATTGTCAAAGTTAATTAATGTGTCTGTGACACAGGAGTAATTGTGTGCATAACTAATTGTGTTGTGAGAGTTCTAGTTGGTTACTGTTTTGTGTATTTCATAGCTTTGTGAGCTATTAAATCCAGTACTTAATTTAACTCTTTTATTTGTAATTATAGACCTCTATCCCAAAGAACTCATGGGAATTGCCCACATATAAAGTTTGTGTGTTCTCAAACTTGTAACAATATGTTCCGATGGGTTGCAAATTATTATAAATTAATAACTTATAAATTAAAGCCTTATGGTGTTGCAATAATGTATTGAGACAAAAATAGAAAATTTTAATGGGGACATTATAACTGTAATTTGATTACTACACAAACATTCTAAGATAAATAGAGTGAACATTAAATATTAAAAAATGTATAATTAACAAGCTGAAATGAAAAAAAGTTATGCTATAAAACTGAAATTATTATAGGAAATGTGCAGATATATCGAGGGAGAAGTTCGGATAGGGTCAATGATCTCGAACGCGCGCATCTGAATGTTCTTCTGTCTTCTACCTGCCACTAAAAGTATAGCGTATCTCGCAACTCTTCAAATGGGGAATAAAAATTACAGTTAGAGTTTCCTCTTCCGCTGATACCACCCATCTATCTCGAAAAATCGAAAAGTTTCTCGCTTTATATAATTTTCCCTGCAGTTTTCTGTCAGTAGTTAACAGTACATTGTTATGATATTATTTTAATATAAAATAATTTACTTAAAGAAAACTACCAGATTTATTCTTTGGCAGGACACTTCATTAATAAGTAGCAAAAATTTTTCTAGTCATTTTACTGAATAGTTTTCGATTAATGATGAGTTAAGTAGAAGAGTTTTTGCGGCCGCGTGGGCACAGGCCAGTCAGTACGCGCGGGACGTGTAGCCTACTGTCCCGTGCAACTCGCGTGACGTCATAGGTAGCTGCGCAGTAGGGTGCGAGTTTTAGCGGCCGGACGGTTCCACCTGGTAATATTCCCACCACGGTTGAAACTACTCCACCCAACGGCATGAATAAGTGAGTATTCATTAATTCCGATTTAGAGTGTAGTGTTTTGCCGATCTCATCCCAAATCCGATCTTTTTTTCTGATATACTTGTACTCCGGATCTGACATGTCATGTAACACAGGGTGTACCTTAACTGTACCGCAACTCTAGGCAGTCTGCGGGCTAACGCAACCTGCTGGGTCCTGCCCGCCACCGCGGAGTGAACGCGACACAGGCCGCTGCCGCGCTGCTAGATTCGCTGCCGGTATGAACATGTCCATGTTATTACATAAGTCGTATTTCACCGCCACCGCTTTGGTGTGTGAGATCCTTTAAGCGTGATTTATTTTTGTGGATCATAAATTTAGGAAAGACAACAGTTGGAAGGTGGAAACTGTTACCATACGGAATAAATTAATGCACTGCAAAACGTGCAGTAAAATGTTCATTACTCATATAACTTTGATAGAGTAATTAAAAATATTACTTCCCTGAGTTTCATCTTACATTAATTCAGACATTTTATGCTCAAGAAAACCAAATTACGAGCCTCCTATGGTTAAAAATTCTGGAAAAATTTGTTCAAAATTATTATGAAGTTTTAAAATACCAGCATCAGTACTCTTGTGTAGTGCATCAGCATTTTGTTTATTTGAAAGTAATGTTATTATTCTTCGGGTACTCTATTAAAATTTTTGTATTCAAATACGATATTTTTTTTTTTTTTGTAATATGTACGTGGCGCATTGCATTGCATTTGTCCATGTACTACTATAACTATGGTAAATTGTATCAAAATGTTGACATGTGGCACTACAATTCCAATGTGTGATACCATAACTGCGGTGTTTATGTAAGCAGTGTGTGGTAAGCAGATTGGATTGTACTACAGGACAAGAGCTCGGCAGAAATATTTAAGATGTGTTCTGCAATAATTACGTTGCAAGGTACCATAATTGTAGTGTGTATGTTTGAGAGTATGGTAAGAACCATATTGGAGTTCGACAGGACTCGAGATCGGTCGATGCATGGTGCAATAATTACAGTGCGATGTACCACAACTGTAGTGTGTATGTTTAACAGGGTATGGTACGAAAGTTAGTAGTGTGTGACAGGACAAAAGATCGGCCGATGCATAGTGTAATAATTACAGTGCGAGGTACCATAAATGTAGTGTGTATGTTTAGCAGAGCATGGTTAGAAGTTTAGTGGTGCGTGACAGGACAAAATATCGGTCGATGCATGGTGTAATAATTACAGTGCGAGGTACCATAATTGAAGTGAGTATGTCAGTGGCGAAGTGTGAACGTGTTCCAAGGCAAGCAGTATAAGTAGAGACGGGAAAAATTCGCCGGTTCCCTGACGTGTAGGCTAGCCTTAAAGAATATCTGTGTATTCAAGCAGACAACAGCTGTTCATTAGCTGCAGGTTGATACAGTGGTATGGGGCACGTTAAGGTATACTTTTTATTATTGGCTCGTAGACTTCCAGGGTAGCTCAAATAAGTCAACGGCCAATTGCGAAAGTGACACGAAGTTATACTTGGTGCAATTCTAGCGTGTCGGAAAAGAAAACGCGAATTTTTCAAGTCCCTAAGTATAAGATCCGACTATACACTTTGATCCAGTTACACTTGTGTTGCTGAGACATAGGTGTATTACTGAGAACTAGCTCCTCGCCTCTTACATACTACTGGCTGAGGAATATACCTGCCCATACCAGTCAAATGGTTCCACATGCAACTGAGAGTTCTGTACAGTCACTGCTAATCACCGCTTGCCCTAGAACACCTTACTCTTCGCCACTGGTGTGTGTTTAGCAGAGTATGGTAAGAATGTTAGTGGTGTATGACAGGTCAGGAGTTCGGTCGATGCAATGTGTAGTAATTACAGTGCGAGGTACCATAACTAGAGGTATGTAAATTTCGCAGATACATTCCCGGTCAAGTTGAACGCCAATTATGTATACTTCATTGTCATATCTGTGACTTGCTAGCGGCTGTTACGAAACGCGTTTGACTACTGCAAGCTAGTAGTAAATAAGGAAATAATGCGAAGTTCTATCACTTGCTACCTGCTTGTACAGTTATAAGCCAATAGATAATCGATTGTGGCCAGTGAGTGTGTAGGACTGACAAGTCTAGGCTGCTGCCAGATGAATACGCGAAATTGACCTACCTCTAACCATAACTGTTGTATGTACGTTAGCAGGGTATGGTAAGAATGTTGGTGGTGTGTGACAGGACAAGAGGTCAGCAATGAGGAAGCAGGCGCTGGGCTGGGCAGGCCCGCCAGTAGAGCTGAGAGGCAGTGTGCTATACTCGAGCTGCGACTGTCGTAGACGTAACGGTCTGCAGGATAGTTGTCCTCGTACTGGCTGCGGTATACCTGAGTGTCTGGACCTGCCAGAGCCTACCTGCGTTCCCAGCGGAGGTCCGGGACCTTCCAGGACCGACCATACTTCTCCCGAAAGTGGAGCTTCCACCAAGGTAATGGGGTTCACACAGAAACTTGACGAATGTGTAGTAGAAAAATAAATGCTAAAAACATTTTAAATCTACACGATTTTGAAAAACCGTGTGCAAAATCTACAAAACAACAAACCTAGACAGTGATATTAGCCAACTCTATCAACAAGCTTTATTTGCCCAGGATGGTGCCATTTGTTAAAACTGATATCTTGCCCCGCAGTTAAATGTACGAGATTACGGCGATAGAGACTATTCTTCGGATATATGTTACTCGAGCAATGTTTGAAAGTTACTAGATCAGGAAGCTAGCAGAAACTTTTTTTTTCTTTCGAAAAACCTACAACAATTGAAGTTGTCCAGTTCCAAAATTCGTTGAGTCCACGAATTTCTGAAAATCGGACTTCTGCGTCACGTTGTAGCCCAAAAATGCGTATCATTTATCACCTGAAGAAGTAAAACAACAGCAAAACCCGTTTCGTTCACCCTAAATAATAAGTTGTAAACTGGGTACAGTAATTCACTAACTCCAATTAGTTGTCTGTTTTAATTTAGTTCTACAGTATCAACATGTGTAATGTCCAAAATGTATTTATTCGCTGAATGTTGACAGAGATGAACAAAAATAAGAATTTTTGTTTATTGTATGATAACTGAGTTTTAAAAATTAATTATTTTAATTGGTGAACATGTAGAAATAATATTGTAGGACAGTATACAATCAACACAATATTGTCTTCGTTTCGCTTTATTCGTTTTTTTTTTTTTTTTTTTTTTTTTTTTTTTTTTTTTTTTTTTTTTTTTTTTTTTTTTTTTTTTTTTTTTTTTTGTGGTGGAATGAATCGAGTATTTCAAAATAATTATAAACTTTGTGATTTAAAACTCTGTTTAAATTATATCTCTAAACTACCCTATTCCGTCATTTTGTCATACAAAACATGTACAGAACCCGATATTTCACATTATAGTTCTAAAAGCCGTTAAATTCAACACATTATATTTATATATTACAAACATTCAGTTGTGCGATTTTATACAGTTAAACTCATTACAATTATTGAATTTAAAGTACTTGTACAAATTTTTTTTAACATTATGCATCATTTAGGATATAAATTTGACTTTTTCCTCTTACCTGAACATCTGTACTTCGTGGACTTAAATGTGTTTTGGAAATGGACGGCTAAATTTTAAACTTATTCTGTAGGCAGTGAATTATGAACCACGCCCTCTTAAGAGTGTGTGTTAGATAAATAAACGCTGAAAACATCAATTTATTCCTACGCTTTTTTCGAAGCCAATATAGATAAAGTGCTCAATGACAATCCTAGATAATGGTATTTGCCAACTTCATGAGTAATATTTATCCAGAATTACTTATTCTTTACGCGTGTTCATTTGCGCCGCAGTTAAATGCACGAGGTTCCGGCGTAAGAGATTGTACCTCACAAGTTCGTAACACCGTCAACAATTTTGTTTAAAACATTGGCTAAAACTATTGTCTAGGATTACTATTGTTTAATTTTCGCTAATTGTTGTACAGTTATAGATTAATGCTTTCACCGCTGAATTATGTACTACGCCCTCTTAAGACTGTTCATGTGGCATAAAGTCATAATTTTGTATTTGCACTGCATGGTGTTCGTTTTTAAAAATGTTACTTGTAACTACAATTTCCAGTTGTAAAATTCATTTTATATCTCATAATATACCCATAGCAGCTTGTCAAAGTCAAAATTTGCAACTTACGGGAACGTAGGAGTAAGAAAAACCAAGTGACTTATTCGAATGAAATAATTTGCACTGAAAAGAGATATTACGGGCCATATGCTGAAAAATTTAAAAACCCACAATGAAAATCCTTTAATTTTTTTAAATCTCAAAATGACGACAATTTACGTCATTTATGGCAATTTTTAAATCAGACAAAACGAGTTTGTTGTATGTTTTAAAAATGGTTCAGCATACTGTCCATAATATCCCATTTCAATGTAAACCTAGACATTTCTAAACACTTCATTTTAGGAGCCATAGATGTTTCATGGTAGGTATGTAAGTAAATATTTTTAGTTCTAAAACGAACCTTAGATGTCTATTTCACCATTTGTACAGTAAAATGTGTCTTGCATTTTGACACGTGTTACAAAATATTAACAGTTACTATTCAAAAGTAGCTATAAAATGTTACTCAAGTCAAATGAAACAAGCTCCCTTGTGCAAGAAATATGTCCATGAGAGGACCAGATATGCACAATGTTTTAGATGACATAAAAGTCAAAGAGTGGTTGCATGGGCGTCACCAGGAATTATTTAAAAGGGGGGGGGGGGACAAAGAATTAGAAATTTAAGTTTAGCTATCACAAAACTAATCTATTATAAGCAAAAACATACTTTTTGCAGCGTCTGACGACACAGACCATTGTTTTGCAGCATTTGACGCAAATTAAGAACTTTTCACAGTGCCTGGCACAATTAGTGACCTTTTTTTGTAGGGGTCTCCAAGTTCCAGGGGGGGCAACTGCCCCCCCCCCTTGCCTTCCCTTCGTGACGCCCATGAGTGGTTGTAAGTTGTGCTGTGTGTTCAGGTGGTGGGTCAGTGTGTGAAGCAGTGTCCCGACTGCTGCACGCCCATGCTATGTACGACAGTACAGACAGACATCCCGGACACCAGACAAGACACCGAGCCAGTCAACTACCAGTACGTGATGATGGCCAAGCCCTGCTGATATCTGCAGTCCTTGTCACCCTCACCGCAACAACTTCCTCAATAAAACATCTTATACTCTCTTACACTTCTTCTCTTCGTTACTGAATCAAAAATCCTCGTGTGCACTGACCTGTATGTTAGTCTCCAAGAATATATGTTCACTCAATCATACAACGATGCTCATTGGCTGATCGCTGACACAGTGGTACCACACGGGTACGTCCTACGTTCAGTTGTTTCTTTATTATTGGCTCAGAGCCCTCCAGGAGGTGTCGAGTAAATAGAGCCCGGTAGTTTTCACGAAAATATTTTTGCCCCAATTTGTTTCAGTGTCTTACGTGCGCACCTGCATCTCTGCTATGTGGTCAGTGATTGGATGACGTAACATACAACGTCTGGAGGTTGAACCCGCAAATCGTCGCAGTTATCCATGCACTGATTAGCACAGTCAAATGAATAATGACTCTGCACAAAAACACTCTGTCAATAGCCATGAAGTTGAGATGCAGGTGTGCATGTAAGGCATTGAACCAAAGTGGGGCAAAAATATTTTCGCAGTAACTACCGGGCCCTACAAATAAGGTAAATACAAACGAAAATGTGAAATTGAAAGAACATTAGTTTTGAGTAAGGTTACTTCTTCTACAGGTTGGAAAATAAATGTGATTTCTTGTGGGAGAGTTTGGCACAGGGAAAATTTCTGCCTCTAGTTTCGCTGCTATCGCCAAGGGACCAGAAAAATACGCAACCGTTGTGAAATTGAATTTTAATAGGCTTGAAAATGACAGAAATCCTTTAACTCAATTTGAAGTGTACAGAAACCAATTTCGCGTTTAAAATTATCAACTTAATGTAATTTGAAATCCTGGATAGCTCTGCGATTCGTCAGTTTTGACACCTTACCGACACCAGCGCTCAAGCGGCAGAAATTTTCCCTGTGGCCAACTATGAACATTGATCTTTCTAACCTTCAGTAGAATTAACCTTAGTTTTGAGTCCTACATTGTGCCTACAACAGTGGCGAAGTGTGAACATGTTCCAAGACAAGCAGTATGAGATCCGACTATACACTCTTAGCCGGTTACAGTTGCGTTGTTGAGACATAGGTGTATTACTGAGAACTAGTTCCTCGCCTCTTACATGCTACTGGCTGAGGAATATACCTGCCTCTACCAGTCAAATGGTTCCACAGGCAACTGAGAGTTCTGTATAGTCACTGCTAATCACTGCTTGTCCTAGATCACTTAACGCTTCGCCACTGGCCTACAGCAAAACGCGAATTTAAAGACCTGCAAATTTTGCTTTATGTGCTTATCGGACTTCTGTTGGCAGGTAGTATGCGTGGCACTCACGATGGATTTTTCAACAGCCAATGATACGAGGTCCATTGTAAATGCCTACTATCAAATATAATAAAGGACAATATTTGCTAATATCCTGAAATGCAGTCACACGAATATATGAATGCCCGGAGAAATAACATAACGTGTTCAATTTTCCAATTTACGACAATTATGTTGCACAACGGTATACAAATAAAACATTCTTTGTCTTTATATTTAAGATACTTGAAATATATATATTGTACATATACATGTTGCATAGAGTGGACATTTTGTAATGTCAGTTCTTTCCAAGTTGAATACTCGAAAACAATATTTCACAGACAATGTATACAAATTTCTAAATTATTCTTCAGGGATCGTTTTATAATGATTGTTGTTCTCCGCAAGTGAAACATTTAAACATTT
This sequence comes from Medauroidea extradentata, assembly GCA_003012365.1. NCBI lineage: Eukaryota > Metazoa > Arthropoda > Insecta > Phasmatodea > Phasmatidae > Medauroidea > Medauroidea extradentata. Next base: position 22,183 of record PNEQ01109302.1, read on the forward strand.
GAATCGTACACACATTTTAAAATTTTTATTCGACTTTTCGGTTGTTTGCCAGTTATTAACTAGGTTATTCTATGACGTAATATTTCTGTGGTGTTTGAGAAAAGTGGTGTAAGTCAAAAATTGTGTTCTGTTTAAATCTGAAAAGAAAGTTTGAAGTTATACTGTGTATAATGAAACATACAAACATCGAAATTTATTTTTTTACCTTCTCATAACCATTAGAGTGATAGCCTTTTACGCTGACTTTGAATATAAAATGTAGGATGTGCTACCATACTTAACACAATTTTCTCGTTTTTCGAGTTATACCCCTTTACTCGAACACCTCAGATTTACGTTAAAAGTATATCGGCCACGTCTATGCCTTTTAAAGTTTCTGCACCTAGGCTTCATACTTAAAAAGGACATAATAAACATCCATTTTCGCCATTTTAGTCTGGTATAAACTATGTTTAAATGATTAATGGTGGACCTGAAGTTAGTATACACATGTGTATAGAATAGTGGCGTATTGTGGTCGTGTTCCAAGGTATGCGGTGATAAGCAGTGACTATACACAACACTGAGTTGTCTGTGGGGCCATTAGACTTGTTACACTCTTCTTCAAGTCGCACCCCCAACGCAATACCAACATAACTAAAAAAACATGTCATTTTGATATAAATGCAGTTATCACACATGCATACGTTCTGATTTTCGGATGATGTCAGTGGAATATAAAAACAGTACAAATTATGTTGGTATTGCACTGAAAATAACTTATATTGTTTATCCTTATGCTGCATATATAGTAGAAACTATAGTCTTGGCACTAAGCATTGCTGTTACTTAGCAGAGATGCTAAAACCAAAACTATTTATTTATTTCAGGAATGATTTTCTTCTTTGCGCTAGTTTTGCATTAGGTAGAGAAAAATTTCCTCTATTTCACTAACTAGACATATGATTAAAAATATAGATTTGTTTAGTTGTGTTAGTATCGTATTGGTGGTGCGAGGAAGTGTACAATAAGCAAGGAACGTATTATCCAATAAAACACCTCTGTATTCACAACACATGTTGATTGGATATGACAGGTAGGCACATTGAGCCCATGTGTTCAAAGTGTATAGTCGGAGCTTATATTGCATGCCTTGGAACACGACCACCATACGCCACTGGTATAGACAGTTCAGATCTTACAAACGAGCGCAGTTGCCAGATCGCAGCCGCATTCGGGAGACGTAATACTTCGTAATATTTAATACTAGAATATTATGTTTTACATTTTCTAATTGATATGTTGTAGCTGGTATAAGATTACGCTTCAAAATATGCATCTAATAACATTTTTAAATTACTTTAAAATGAGAACCAATTCAGTTCTCAAACTCTAATGATATTAATTAATTGTGTTAATAGTAATGCGCAATTCGTAAAGAAATAATTAGCATCACATACATTTTAATAATTATAGCTACTCCCGACAAAAAAATGAGATTTCGTCCACAGGAGAAGCGTCTGTCTGAATACAATAATATGGATAGGGTAATGTTGATGTTTATGAAAACGATTATGGAAAAACAAATGTCGTGTAGAAACTGGAAAATATGGCTGTTTGTGTCATTATTAACTTTTGTTGTAGTTTTATTTAAAGTGGGAAGAATTTTACAAAAAAAAGTATAAATATTTGGCCGTGATGTCAACTTCAGGTGTGATAGCTCATTCCCACTCATTTTGTGCCACTTTTTAAAGCCAAAACGAGACCAGATATCAGAAATTGGTCTTCAGTTTTGTTAAATTCTGTGCATGTATAGTTATTTCAAGACAAAAACATAAAGTTGAAGCTGTTTATATATTCAACTTAATTTTCTTCAACGAACTAATTAGCCGAAATCAGGTAATGTTGGTCCCGAAAAAAATAGAAGACGTAGTACCCTGCAAACAAACTGTGTGACAGATATTTTGTATTTGCTCTAGTTTAGGCATTTTTAATTAATTAATTGAGTGATTTAATTATTTGTTGCATCCTGTTGAACACAGTTAACTACGTATACAAAATAATAACCACTATACTAGTACACATTTACAGTAAACTACAGGGCCTATCTTACAGAAACAAAAAACACCTTTTACTATGAAACATTCTTATGTACAGCACAATTAACCTAGCACGTATTAAAAATATATCAATATTACAATGGCATAGGTTAATAAATTTAAGATTTACAAATAAACATACAGAGTACTTAGACATTCTTCAAC
>PNEQ01109302.1:24525-35943 GCA_003012365.1 Medauroidea extradentata
TATATATATATATATATATATATATATATATATATATATATATATATATATATATATATATACATGAAGACGACAGGAAGAAACGGGAGGATGTCACAATTTTGTAAAAAAAATGTGTTTAATGCTCAAACAGGAAGCTAAAACTGCGTAGGATATGCTGCACTACTCAAACAGAAAGAAAAGGACAATAGTCATGGTAAAATACTACTCTGAAGATTTACTGTACAGGAACGAAAGGGAGAATGTCCTCATCGCACAGCAAGAGAAAGAACAATGTCAAAGAACGTCGTTGAAACGTTGGACATGGAGGAGGTATATAATTAACTTTTGTTTGGGGAAAGTGCCAAAGCCAGATTTTATTGGAAGCACAATATTGTATTACAAAAATCTTTGAAATATGATCTTATATTAAGAGTATCTAGCAAAGATTCAAACGCTAGAGAAAGAATTAGTGAAACTTCCAGCTACTTCAGAAGAACGTACAGAGAAGGAGAATGAAATAAAACAGCTTAACTTTACCAATGAATTGCATAAGAGGAAATCTCAGACCTTCTACTCCAGGAAAACAACATCCAGGACAAAAGCATCGCAATCCAATACCATAGAAAGTATTTCAATAGACTTTCAGAAGAACCTATCTGTTCCGAACATTGCCACTAATGATGTGTACTATTGCAGGCAATTATAATTTTATTCGTTCGACATTCATGTACTCTCAACAGGTGAAGCCGTATTCTACTGCTACACTGAAGACATCGGGAAAAAAGGAGGCTGCAGGAGTACTTTCTATAATGCACCATTTCTTTTTAACATCCTTATCAAGATGACGTAAGGAACCTTGAAATATTTTGTGATGCTTGTTGCGGACAAAACAAGAACTATACAATGTTCAGATATAGACATTATCTTGTCACAGATAACAGGAGATTGGACACAATTAAGATAACCCATTAGGGACACTCCTACCTAGAGTGCGACCGAAATACGGCTCTCATCAACCAGAAGAAGAGGGTGGAGGTACCACAGGACTGGATTGATGAGATGCTCGACATAAGCCGTCACCATTTAAAATAGTCGACCAAGTACTACTACGAAATTGGCCAGGTTATCTTGAACCGAAATATGTGAACCAATGTCCTTTCCCTTCACGACCAAATCGGGAAATAGTCTTCTCAGCACGTCACCCACGAATGGTAGAACACACGAGTACGTATAACGGACATTGGTACGACCCCGGCTATCGATTTCAAAAGTGGAGAATTATTTATGCCAGAACTTCTATACGAAGGTAATGTGTAGCGAATGTTTGTACACGCTGCTGTCAAAAATAATCACAAAGTAATTACTCTGAGCATTTTTGCAGGGTAAAATTTTTACTCGCGTGATTTCATTGAGTTACTGAGAGCAAAATTAATTTGTTTATGCGGAAAGTAAAAAAAAATGAGAGAAATTCAAATTTTACACTTTGAATGAGTTATTGTAATTAGGCCTAAGTAATGATGTTATGTTGTTGGACGTGCATTAAATACCTGTAAATTAATATATGTTTCCAATATTAAACTGTACCTATAAATAAACATATTCCCTTTGTAGTATGTTTTATAGGTCCAATAATTTTCAATTGTAGCTATTAACGAGTGTGTTTAGTGAATTGTGTTAAAACGTAACATTAACCTTAAAATGACTGAGATAAAGAACTGAAGTGTTAATATAAATAGATAGTGAGAATGTTCGCTAATACTTGTTTCAGCAATTGTCGAGAATATTGTGAAATAAATAATCCATTCTAAGTTTCCTTGCTCCATGATTCCCGACGGTTGCGGTGGGGGATGTTTCATAACATTGCATATCATTAATTTGCTTCATATTCACAGTTCAGGTGCTCGAGTGATTCTGTTGTGATTCTCTTTATTTCATAAGACAGGAGGACTACTCTTATAGTTTAAAGTCTTTCGTGAGACTGCTAATGCACTGTTTCTAACCTTTCTACATATATTTGCTGTCTACACAAACGTACCTCGTTAACATTAAACTTGCAAATCATCCAGACCTAGTTTTGTAGAGTTCTTGAACGGATGTCGTGTGTATTCGCAACACATGAGTACAGGTGCTGAACAATTTTATTAATGATTCGCTGAACGACGAAATCTATATGTAATGTACTTATAAATACCATGTCAAACTAGTTACGACGAAACTTACGCGGAATTCAGAAATCAATTACATAAATTACAACCAATACAAATATAACCTGTAAACATAATGTTTTGCCCTTAGCAAGTTACACATCACTCACATTAAGCCTTATGTTTTTCATTGCGACGTAAGTTAACAGATGGAGAAATAGTTTGGTACAACAACCAACGCCTGTATATTTCACTGCATTATAAAAATGCTGCTGTCAATGAACAAAGCACTTTAATATTCGTGAACATTTTCAATCCACGAAAACGAGCACATGTTCACCACACTGTACGATAAAACCATGGCACTAACAAACATTTTTTCACCACATTTCAGAACAGTTACAAACTAATATTAATTTTCATAATTACAGCTGTCGAACCTAAACATCGTCGTAATGTTTATAATTGACTTATCTACAGGTGCAACGTTATTTCGACATTGGTTTTTGTGCCCACATATTGTATTATTATTGTTTTATTTATATATTTTTGCACAGATTATGGAGTGCAGAATGGTGCTAATCTGAATCGTGATGTATTATTAATTTGTATTAATGTTTGTGTGGTGTATTTTAATGTGTTTATCGTTTTATACTGACATTTATTGAATATATGACTTGTTCCAAATCCCCAGCAATTTGTTAGCTGGCATAGGATCCATGGAACGTAAACATAAATAAATAAATTTACTCTACGCCTTACTCTTCATTACTTTACTCTGCTCCAAGAGTAACGTTCTGGAACGCGGCCCTAGTGTGTAATATTAATTTCTTGACATTCTTCCTTTTGTTGTACAATATTATGCACCTATGTAGCATTTTTTTTAATATTACGTTAAATTTGCAAGTGGTCAGTGCACTAATGTATGCATAACATATAAAAATTCTGAATACAAATTTTGTATTTGTCATTTGAAGCACTACTTATATGTGAAAGTATTTTGAATTTAAAAATCGCTCTCCTGTACATTTTACATTTCATGACATTCTCCCTTTTCTTCCTGTTGTCTTCATATATATATATATATATATATATATATATATATATATATTGTGATAATATGTTATATAAGCTGACGTACATAAAGTTAACACTTATTTCATGCATAACTTTGTTATGGTGTCTTACTCTTAAATTACGTTTGTGTTCTAGTGTAATAGATATAAATGTCAGAGTTTTTAAGAAAAATATTATTTTCATTTATAAAAATAACTCAAGAATTATAAAGAAGGCATTGTTGTTATGCCTTTTTTATAATTTGGCTTTTATAACTTAGACCTGTTATTTAAATAACATAAAATTCTCACATCATTTTTAGCGTGAGCAATTTCCCCCAGAATATGACGGCATACATTTAAAAATCTTAAATAAAGAATAATATCACTGTTATGTCCGCTTTATTTCAATGCGTGTTTCAATTTCTAAGTACAAAACATTCTGATGATAATTTTTTGCTTACCATATTTATGCGTTTAATCCTATTTAACTTATGATCTGTCTAAACACCCATAATTTTCTTGTTATATGTTCTATAAGTTTGTATAGTATTCATTTTGATATATGATTCATCCAAATTATTATCCTTATTGTCCTTTAGAACGAATTGTATACAATTTCTTTTAAATATATTTAATATTAATTCATTTTCAGTGGACCAAATAAAATAATAATAATCGCACAAGGAGCAGAAATGAAAGATCTTGGCCTTATACCACGGTCGTAGAAGAACAGGTCTGGACACTCGCCTGGAAACTTGACCCCCTTGTTGTTTGACTGTAGTTCACCAAGTTACCGAGAATATTGTGTTTCATTGGCGCTGATGTTAGGGCGGTCGTACTAAACTCCGCCCACTTCCTTTCCGCTAAGATAAACAATTTATCAAAACGTATTTTTTATCAATTTATGAAATACTTTCTTCGTTCACAAATTTAAGAAAAGGCTCCAGCAATCTTTATTTACTTTATAAATTTAACAATGGAAAAAAGTGGACGGAGTTTGATTCCGACCGCCCGGAAAACAGCGCCAAAAAGTACGACATTCTCTGTAACTTGACGAACTACAGCCAAACAACAAGGGGGTCAAGCAAAATACATTGTTAGATAGGCGAGTGTCCAGACCTGTTCTTCTACGACCGAGCCTTATACTTATTTAGGGGATTTTTATTTTCCTTTCATTTTCAGTTTCAACTTTGTACGTTTGTTACAGGTGCCATGTTGCTGTTGTTTCTTCCTAAGAGCGTGATTGGTTCGTTGGAACTGCTTGTTAATTTCAAAGCTTGCGTAATTGCGTTAATAGTACGTATGTGAAAAGTACTGGAATATGTTCAACAAAATATTCCGCTCCCTCACTAGTAGCCTATATATATATATATATATATATATATATATATATATATATATATATAGTGTGTGTGTGTGTGTTTTGGGGTGTTTTACTTTCCAGACAAATAAATAAATGTTAACAAAACATCACACATTAATGAAAGTTTTGCTCCGAAATCAGTGAGTGAGAGAGATCTTGGTCAGCGCTTAACATCTAGGTCTTTAGCGTTGGTGAGGGGTGACATGAAGTGAGTATGGAGCAGCGCCGGAAGGAACGGGCGGGGGAAACGGGAGATCCCCAAGAAAACCCGCTGACCAGCGGCATCGTCCGGCACGATTCCCACATGAGAAAAACCGGGGTCCGACCCCGCCGGGAATCGAGTCCGAATCGCCTTGGTGGGAGGCGAATGGTCTATCCATTCGGCCACTGCCCCCCCCCTCCCCGAAACCAGTCGCTGGACACAACAAAGACGTGGCCGCAAGACACGGGTGCACGCCTGGACTAAGGTACGGGACGAAAAATTCTGTCAACTAAAGGTAGTAGACTGTATGTTACTTACTTTCAAAGATTGCCCATATAACTCTGTACTGCAATCTAAGCGTGAGACGCTCTGTAAAATACTTTGAATATTATCCCTTAGTAGAGATCTCTTATGCACTTTGAGCAGTTTTCGAAGAAACTTGTAACGGCTGAATATTTTCACACCGCTCGGCGCCCTGACAGCCGGCCACCTTAAGAATGCTACAACTCGATATAACCGTCTATCTGCTGCCAGTAGGCTTATTTGCATAGCTGAAACCTAAAAAAGTATGTAGGCCTAAGTTATATATGCAGTTACTTATTCATTTATGAGTAAACATAAATTGCATTAGAATCATAATCGTAAGAAATTATATTTAAATTTATTCTGCCGGTGAGCTGCATTTGAAATCAGTATCGTGTTATAAAGTTGTTTTTTATTATCATGTCGTAAAATATGTTGGCGGTAAAATACTTCGATATTATGTAACAGCAAATACGTCTTAAGATTTCATTAAGGAAATAGGATAAGGTATAAGTGAATTCTTGGCTCAACCACTTTATTTTTTCCTATCATGAAGTAACACATATTTTTTATAACAGCAAATACCTTATCAATGTTACTAATGAAATATTCTAGTAGCCAGCACACCAGATTTTGATATAATTTTTAAGATTTCCAAAGGTGTGTGCAGGAATTTTTAAGATTGTACAGTATGTTTGAAGGTTTAATAATGTTTCCTTGTTTTTTATAAAAAAATTAAAGATTCTTTTCGGGTATGTGTAGATACAGACACACACACAAACACACACACACACACACACACACATATATATATATATATATATATATATATATATATATATATATATATATATATATATATATATACATATATATACATATATAAGGTAACTGGGGAATTTCGAAGATAATATTTGATTTGCTCCAATTATTTTAGATAATATGTTTTTTTTTTTTTGTTTCTATTTTTAGGAATATGCTACCACAGAATACTCATGGGTATCAGAAGCTAACTTCATAGACTTTTCGAGAACTCAGCGTCTGCTTTTTTGTGTCAGATGCGATGATTTAACTGCGTTTTTACGGCTGTGTGCCTCGTAAAAGCGTGTTTTTGTGTAATATTGCGGGGTTTAAATGACTTTGTTTGAATAAGAAAACATGTGTAATTTGTAAGCTACAAGCACAAACTTAATCTCGTTTCCTAGAAAGATAGATTGAAATAAGTCTTGAGAGACTACCTACTGTTCAGCATTTAATTGTTCTGAGGAAAGATAAGAAGAGAAGTTTTGTAGTCATTTCAGTTGGACTCAATAAGATATGTTGTTTCAGTATTCGTTTTAATACCACGTCTCTTGTGAAAATACATTCCTATGTAACGAAATACATATGTCATGTTTTGGTTACATATCACTCATTAAATTAGTGTATTACAGATAGTGAGTATTGCCACTTAAATAAATTAAAATTATAACAGTTGCAACTTAATTTTAAACACGCAAAACTTGATTTAATAGTACAAGAAACTGCATTATCGTATATGTAATGTTCACATCAGAACACTTCTACAACATGGCGGACAGCACTAGCCAATCAGCGTCCGAGTTTGCGGACAACGACAAAGGAGCCGACACGCTAGTTCGCTTCTGATGCCTCTGGTTATTCTGTGGCCACACGGTCACTCTTAGTGATTGAAATGGCCAATATCTGATGATATATGTGTGTGTATGTATGTAGTTGCAGTTGTATATCTATATAGTGTACCGTCGCTATTTCCTTCTACAGCCTGTACGCTGCTTATTGCTGTAGTTAAAAATTCAATCGAGAGATTGCGTTTAGTACATCGTCCAGTAAAACACAGAGAATGCAAAAATGTGAAGGGTATTTATTGCAAGCACGGTTCTACGCAACCGATAATCACGGTACAAGAGGAAGAGCTCTTGAGACGGCGTAATACTCTCCAGCAAGAGAAAGTGACTTCCTTTTTGTCGCCGAGCGCTAGTAGTCATATAGTGGAAGATTTGCCTTGTTTACATCTGGCGATGTTACAATTTTTACAAGTATTTATATAAAATTGTGCTAATGTGGTATGCTGGTATTGTAGATGTATGTTTCGTATCCATAAATGCATTACAATGTGTGCGGAACTGTTTACATTAGCCGTCTGGAAAATATATTATGTACTATTGTTTTAGCTCACACATTCGAACAAAATCTATTCTTTCCTGCTCTACAAAATTTTAGAATCGTTGCAATGTGTGTCTTAATGTAAATTATTGAAAAACTAAATTTTATAGTAGAAAATGTTTTCCAATAAAAAATTACACATACATTATCTGGATTTTTATTTATTTTTCTTCTATAATACAGGCAATTCCAGTAGTAACTATACATTTTAAGCTGTGAAAACTTGCTAAGCCACAGACAAAACAAGACTAATCTTCCACTAAAAGACTACTAGCGCTGCGACAAAAAAGGAGTCACATTTAATTCCTCATTGTCAAGACCTTACATTCAAAGACAGCGCTAATAATATATAAATTTCTTTAACTTAGAGTAATAAGGTTTTACTGTTCACAGAAAACATTTTACGAGGTTATTGCAATGGGTTTTATTGTATTTACAAATAATTCTTTGAACAACAAATACTTTGCTTATAGTTCGCCACACGAAATAAAAATTTACAAAAAAATTATACCCACATAAAATATTAAACAACAAGGTTACGTCTGCATACCCAATTTGATTAAATTTTCTAATGTTTTTAACGAAATAGTTTTCGATAGTTATGAAGGGTTATTAAACTCATTTACATGCAGCTAAAATATACAATTTGACTGTAAAGACTATAAATTATGTCGCCTTTACAGTCTTTATCGGTCTTTATTATGAAAGGCGTACACTTACGTAAATAACGCTGACCTCATAGAAAAGGGAGAGAGGGGGTTATTGAAGCGCCACTCTCTTGGCGGGTTCCGAAACCACAATCGCAGCAGTCATGCGGTGCCATCGAGCGGATGTGGTCAGAACATCTTCAAGGAACGGGCGGGGAATTTTAATATTGGCGGTCTATTCAAATGCACTACAACAAATAATTCCTCTACCGAGTATGGCACCTAAATAATTACCAATATTATAAATTACTGTTCGTTTAACATTTAACTTCATTCTTCTACAGTAAGGAAATAATTCGTTTCCTAAGTATTGCAACTCAAAATTATGAATATTATCAATCTCAAAAGGATTTTTTTATTGTATTTCTCACACGATAGAAATGCACACCACTTCATATTTGAATTTCATTGACTTCCACTATGTACTTACTACGGAGAGTGTTATATATCTGTCAGTGTATAATTGCATGCACTAGAATTTTGTAAGCTGTGTAAAGAAATAAGAAAATTCATAAACGTCGATAAATATGTGTATAACAGAATAATAATTAATTAGGGCCCTTGCAACAATTACTATGTTAAGAAACTATAGTAACTAGTAGATATGGTGCAAATGCTGGCAATATTCATTCAAAATAACACACAATCAAATGTTCCTGTTCAGCCTTTTTTCATACAAGGCTACAGAAACAGAAAGAATGTTCTAGGTAGTATTGTGAAGGAAAGAACATGACAATAATCAGAAAATATAGTACATGGAGTGCACCAAGGCGCCAGGATCAGTGCAGATTTCAGGGTTGGCGGGTTCCGGGCTGAAGGTCCTCCCCCCAAAAAAAATTGTGTTGAACATTATGTAGTCAAAGTATGTCCAGTCGCTTCAAGGAAACTGGAGTTTTGTTCTATGGTGATCCAAGTACATTTAGTGTGCCCTACTTGTATGTATGGTTTTTTTTAATGTTCTGTAAGAGTAAACAACCAAAATTTTGAGATGGCTGGTACTTTTTACAATCCATAAAGCCAAGTAAGGGCCCCCGCCCCCCAACTACGTTTCTAAATCCGCCACTGGTCAGGATATTGCACCCAGGATGCAGACCTACTATAGGCGATAGTAGGCACCAGCTTATCCCGGAGTATGACGTGCAATGAGGCCTTATGACTGACAAGCGCCCGAATTATATGCCGGGGAGAGCGGGAGATCCCCGAGAAAACCCGTCCCACATGTGAAAATTCGGGGAGTGACCTCGCCACAAATCGAGCCCGGATCGCCTTGGTGAGAGAAAAGTTGTCTGACCACTCGGCCGACAACTTTATCATCCGGGGATTCAAATTCATAAGAGAGTCTGCCATTTTCAATTGTATGTACATTGGATAGTGAGCAACAAAATATAAATAGAGTTTCTAATTCGCTGTTGTTTCGGACGAATGATAACCTATTAAGAGGTTGCATGTATCACTGAGGCTGTTTAGTGGTTAGACCACTAGCCTCCCACATCGTCGATCTATGTTTCATTCCCGTTGGAGCTGATCACAATTGGAAGGCTGAGAAGCCATATGATATAAGTGCATTTTCATGAAACATGAGTTTAGTGTATATTTTAGTAGTTAAAATGTAAACTTAATAATTTTGTGACCGAGAGGTATGTGTGACACAGTCTCGTAGGCCATAATTTGGTGGTCTTTTACAAAAGCAGCTGTCATAAAATATGCTGTTAGCGTGAGAAACGAAGATGTTATGAACATTACATAAACCCCTTGGTTTCTAACCCCTTCAGTTGTCTGCATTTGTAAAACATGACGGATGTTGATGGCGTCTGCTGGCGTGTTTCCTCGGGTAGCAACTGTTTCCCCCGGCCTTGTATACAGTTTCTGATAGCAGCCGGTAGTTTCCGCGAAGATACATTTGCTGCACTTTGTTTCAGTGTACATCTGCAGCTCTGCCTCGTGGTTACTGGCAGGGTATCTTTGTGCAGGGGCGTCACTTATTGTATTGTGCCAATCAGAACTAGGTTATGCAACACAACACGCTTGTGATTGCTGGTTAGAAGTCCAAGACTCCTCCCAATCTGCTCTTCAAACGCGTTGCACCGAGTTACAGCTTTTTTTTTTTTTTTTTTTTTCAAACTCTTTAACGCCCATTATATACGTACATCTACGGAAGGAGTACAGACTTCAAATTACGTCACTAAAGTTTTAAAAACTCGGCACGTTTATTAGAAATATCATTTTCGGAGCCCTCAAAATGGCCAAAAATGGGTTTACCAGACTGCCGTATCTGGGGAAATAACAACAGGATTCTAAATTAAGAAAAAAAAATAGAACCGAGCGTTAGGCTTTGAACTATGCTACCCACAAATAAAATAATATGGTCAATGCTTGAAGTCCCATAGGAAAAAAAGATAATATACAGTAAAACACTGCACGCCATCTGAGTAGCTTGCGCGGAGAGGCGATAACGTATTACATACGCCGGTCAACGGCATTCTTGCAGTTTCTGCTTCACACACACAAACGGAGCCTATCTAGGGAGGCCCCTTAAGGCGCCCGCCTGCTGGCCGTGTGTTTGTGTGAGTGAGGCACGGCACCAAGGGCGATGCTGACCGGCTCATCTGGTGCAGTATCGCCTCTACTGCAAGACACTGAAACGACGGCGTGCAGTTGTATCGTAGAGCACTCGCCTGGCTGACACTTTCAGTGGAGATCGCATCTTTTTATTTGTCGAAAGTTTTAAGCAATGTCCATTACACTTTTCTATCGTAGATACACACAAATCCCGTGAGTATTTGTTTAGTTATTGTTAGAGATAATGGTTTTTTGCGGGAAAATTTTACTGTTTGCTGGGTTTCAAAGCACGTCCAACTTACAAGATGATTACAGGCTTTCGCTTGTAGGTGAACCTTTTGCCCTATTTGACTGAGCCAATAAGAATACCGCTATTGTAATATTTGATGCATGTTATTGGTCTGCTGACAGCTACGTTGTGACAGATATGCATCACCCAATTCTATGTGTTGCAATTAACTACACTGTTTTCAAAGGTATGTTTTGTGCCAAAATAGCCTTGAAAGCACTGACACAACGTAGCTGTCTATAGACCAATAACGTGCATCAAATATTAAAATAGCGGTATTCTTATTGGCTTCGTCAAATAGGGCAGTAGCTTTACGTACAAGGAAAAGCCAGTAATATTTTCATAAGCTGAACGTATGTTGAAGCCTAGCAAATAGTCAAGTTTTCCCGCGATAAACCATCATCTCTAACAATCATCTCTAGTTATATTGTGCAGGGTAGGGAAGAATCCTCGAAAATAAATATAAAAATTTGGACAAATCTCTTTGTGAACATAAAGAAATAATTTCCCTACTCCAAAGCACATAGTTAAAGAAATTTTTATAGTGGTAAGCCTATTCATCCTGAATTTTCCAATCGACAAAACATAACAGCAATTTAAAAAAAATATTCAAGAACAGAGAAATTT
>PNEQ01109303.1:0-35730 GCA_003012365.1 Medauroidea extradentata
TATATATATATATATATATATATATATATATATATATATATATATATATATATATATATATATATATAGGCTACTTAAGTGCATTCCTATCTTGCTCGGACCTCTATCTTGCAAAACAATGTTAATCGTATTTGTTATATCCCCACCACTCTTAGTTTTTACAGGCACTGCCCACGCATATTTACTGTAGTAGTCAAGAGCTGCCAGAAGGTACTTGTAAACTTTATACTTGCGAGCATAAGGAATCATTTTAACAGAGTCTGCTTGATACAAGTCCTTCAAAGCAAACATCCACACTATACTTCGAGACCAGTTTCACCCTATAGGTTTGTGAAGCTCCCCAGCAATGTTTAGCCGACTCATTCAATGTAACCATCTATACATAATTCTTCGATGATGCTAGATATTTCATTTGTATGTGAGTTATTTCCAGTCAGCTGAGACTCAAATAGTGTACGTCTGTCTACAATTTCGTTAACATCATTCCAGTAAACATATTCTGGAAGTCTCCCATCTTCCGTAGATCGAGACCAGATCCTATGTATGACCCACACAACTGTGCATTCTCATCACACTCCGCATGTTCCGCAATCTGCTCCTCACACAACTATACTGTCTCCTCACACATCTCAGCCCCCATTTACTTATGCTGAGCTTGACTCCACACATATCTCCTCAAACTCCTCGCATATCTCCTTACATAACTCCTCATGCTCCTCCTCACATCTCCATATCCTCCACACATAGTCCCATCCTCTCTGCATACCTCACACCATCCATCCACAAATTCTGTATGCTACGACCTCCTTGAGGGCCACCATATTTCCAAACACATCAGACTTTTACAATGACTTATAGTTTCCATACCTTGTGCAGCAGGATTTATATTATTTTTATACTATGACTAAGGTATTCTTTGCTACCGCTTATTTTATATAAACTTTCAAGTCACAGGACCCGAATTGAATTAACCACTTCCAGCATACCATTACCTGAGACAAACCATCACAGCATGACCTAATTTAACACGATATAATCCACCCCCCACACCATGTTAAGCACTTAACATACCGTAGGAAGTTAATTATCAATGTTCCCATCTTTCTACATAAAATTTCACTACACCAGCACTATATTTTAATTTGTTATAGTAAATTTTAATTCACTTACACACATGCATTATCAAACCATCATTCCAATCAGCTATCATTATATTTCAGAAGCTCCTCATAACACAACTCAACCCCCCAGATCAATTTCACCTTAACATGCCTTTACATGCGTCACAAACCATCAGCGATCCTGATATCAACTATGATTTATGAACATTTAGACACCATCCACAACCATAATTCAAGTATACACCAACCTAAATCTAGCAGTCATATATTTCAAACCTTCAGTATCACGAAACATACCAACCAACCCATCTATTGTACTTTCATTACCAAAATCTTACCAGTCAGTTCAAGAAGGTAGGATACCATTCAATATCCACAATAGCATGGCAGCAGACAATTTCTACAGCTATTGTCTACATAAAGAGACAAACATAATTGCCATCTAACAACTGAGTTAACTACTCCCTACCAATGAAACAACTTTAAAAACCACAATTTTATTCATCACATCAGTACTCCTAGTATAAGCATACATAACACCCATTATATTTACCTTAAGAACACAACGACAAAGAGTAAAAGCAAATCCAAAAAGATAAAACCAAACTACATACATATCACCCATCACCAAAACAAAACTTACATAAACTAATGAAACCCCTAAGGCATTTCATATCTCAGACAAAAATTCCACCATGATGCACAAGCCATACAAAAAAAAATTATAATTTCATTACCCAAACACCATTATAATCAAAAGAAACTCATTAACAACAAAATGAACTACAGACACAAACACTCAAAATACAAGCAATGTAAAACCTGTATAAGAACTTCTCCTTCCGCATCGCACATAGTACCGCAGGCAACGCACATATCACCTCAGTCACCGCACATATCACCGCATATAGCACCACAGTCACCGCACATAGCACTGCATGTTGGTGGAAATATACATATCGAAAAGCAAGAAGTTAGTTTACCCATACGTATTACTACCGAAGATGAAGTCACCTCTCACGAATCAAGACATGGTCCCCTCCACACATAAAAATGCTTGCATTTCCACAGGCACCAGTATTTTTACTGCAGACACAATCATCATCTTCCCATCCATATCTTCCAACTAGCAGAAGCACATTCACTGAAGGCATTGGAAATGTCCCTCACCCTCTACAAATAACTCCACACCCCTTTAAACATATCGCCATATGTATGCAGCTCCGCACATAGCTACACATCAGCCCCACAACTGCATACACATCTGTCTCTTCAGTTTATACATGCTCACACTTCAACACATGTTACCCCCTCCTCAGAGGCTATACATGAGAAGCATATTTAAATGCGAATTATAAGTAGTGGTGGTGAAACCGACGATATTTGACAAGCTGAGGCTCCAGCCATGATGCTGTAATACAGCTCGCTGGGCATGACCTCTCTCATGCTGGCCGTTCAAGAGAATGAAGGCTATGTACCTTTGCTGTGTCGAGGATCCTCCATATATCCAAACAGGGACCAATCCCTCTCTTGATGCTGGAGTCATTCTCAGATTAGACATGATGAACTAGCAATCTCCTCATCGCCGCCGTCATACTCTCTCTCACCATATCCATAAGGGAAGGCAGCCTTCTCGTCATCGTCGTCCTCCTCTCTTTCACCAGAGACACTAAAGGTGCCACAACGATGACAGGATGGTCTATTGTTGGCCTTTTTTGTAGGGAGTCGTGGAGAAGACAGCAGGTTACTTAGCTGACTCAGTAATTCCAAACATCATTACCTCATGCTCATCTTCACAGGTGTGCTGATGTAGATGAATCAGCGGTGGTGATGGTGGTGGTAGTAGTGATGAGACTATTGTTTCTTGGGAAGTCCTTGCAATGACAGTATTGTACAGTTCGTCGAGCATTTCTTCGCCGCTGCTGTCCCACACACATGTATTACACTCAACCTCCTACTGCAAACCGAAGCCCCAAGAGCCCAGGAGAGACAAATCCTTGCTAGTCTCCCAGTATGTATCCCCTACCCTCCAACCAGTGTGTTGCAAGCCCACCCTCCTCCCTTCAAGTGTTCGTAAATCTATGTCAGCACCTCAGGACCAAACACAGGTGCAATCGAGTCATCCTAGTGACACGCAGACCTTCACGTGCGAGCGAGCCACTACCTGGAGGGTAGGGGTGAGCATGTTCTCAAGGGTCGCAGCGAAGTGCGAGAGTTGCCCATCGTCGAGCTTAATGTCCCAGCTCATCAGACATCAGGGGCAGTTCAGCAACCTGCAGGTACGTTGACGAATACAGTTACATGCCATAACCCAACAAAATTATCACCTCAGTATCTAACATGTTCAAAGTTAGTGTGCACAGTCATCACAGACCTACCATTTCCAATAAAAGACCATTTCTTATTAATAATTGTAATAAAATTCAGTTAAAAAAATTAATAATTGCTTTACACATATGAAATAGTACTATACATTAATTCAATGTAATGATCTATTTGCAAATCCAATTGTTATGTCTTACATCGAACCCAAGCCAAACTACTAATACTTTATTTCCTTTGCTCTTCAAAACTTTCTCGACTGAACATGTGTTTGGATACTTGGTAACTTTAATTTGTTCACTGCAGAAACCTCCTTGAATACCTTTGCCTTCCATGCCATAAATGTAGTAAGCCCTAGATCCGTAGTGACGAAACTTGACCACTTTAAATATTTCAGTCCTCAAGTTTGATGGGCTAGTCTCTAGTAATTGTTTCCTTAATTCACAGCATCCAGACATAGTATCTAACTGTTACTTTAGGTTTGTGCAGGCCCAGTTTCTTCTCATTTTTATAAAATGTGTTTGTAGTAAAGTGCTGCCCTTGTCATCCACAAGCTTAATGTTCGTGCTCCGATGTACTTTGTGATTTTATTTTGACAGAAACTTGATTAATATATCCACCGACTTGTAGCTTCCTAGTGCTGAATATTTTTGAACCACTTTTCAATCTACAAAGCACAATTAAATTGTTCCACAATACTGGTCTTCATGCCACGATGGGTAGAGTAGTGGTTGTTTTATGTGTTGCCATCAAGGCCTAAAATAACTGAATATAGAATATTTTGCAGAGACCCACATGGTGATCTTATGACGTACCTCAATCTTGAAAGTATAAAAAAATTAGCATTACTATTTTATCACTACAATTGACATATTTGCTTGTGACGACTCATTCTCTTAGTCACTTTGTACGCCCACTTGGAAAATATTATACACTATGACCTCACACACACAATCAACTGATTCCTTGAGGCATAGGATAATTCTGTGCTCTAACTGAGCGGGTCCTAACTGGTTCCTACAGGCTCTGTTCGATTCCGTTCACAGTTTCCCCATGTAGCTCTTCTAATACCACAGTAATTGTGTCGAGGCTACATAAAAAATATGTATGTATCAATAAACACATTTCAAACAGGGTGGACAGTACGATTCTCCTCGTCATACATATCACAGCCAGCTCAACAGCCAATATACCAAAAATCGTAATAGACTGCAAGGCGGATTAGTAGTCACCCCAATGCACAAGCCATACACCACTGGCTGAGGCAGCCACCAGCCTCACAGGCACCTGCTAACACTATGTACGAATCTGTCACAGAGACCGAACATATTACATCAACCATCATACTATTAATATTCGTTTCAAAACATTCAGAAGACACACTCAGTCTATACTATCATACAAGCTGTAAAAATTATTCTTGCGGGAAGGCAGCCGACATCACCCATTTGAACCATTCCGAGAGCGAATCAGCCACACAGACAAGTACCAAAGGTCATAACCACTAGCACATTTTATGTTATATATTGTAATCATCCTACCAATACAGTATTCAATCTAAGCATGTGTATACACAGCACTAACCATGGAGTCTAAAATTATGTCAGCAATAAAAAAAACTACTCACGACCCTCCATGTTATCCAAAACTAATATTAGTCATACATCCTCACTGTCTCAATTACCATACTGAAGTTACATATAAACAACAAAAATTTAACCAGATAAGGCTTGTAAGCAATGCCTAAAACACAACAACTTTCTACATGTATGCAAAGACCACAGGCTGTAGTAAACAGCTTGTCTCAGTACCTGCAGTTCCTCCACAATGAGCGAGAAACCTTTCCTTTACATATGTTAGCATTCACTTTCACATAATCTTCGCATGTGAAAGCTAGTCACAGATATTACAATGGTGACTATTATAGCCATCACACTACGATAGCTACCTCGATGAAACCCACGCCAGTCATCTCAAGTACCTACTAGAAGCTTGCCAGCAATGCAGCTGTTGCTGTTAACAGCGTGTAGAAGAGTCTCTAGACATAACACAACGAGGTTAATCACCGTACGGCATGAGGATCATTTGTTCAGAAGACAGTCAAACCTTTAGTAGTGTAAGATAGCATTTTTCTATATTGGATTATTTGCTTTGCGACCTGCCATACAACATATAAAACACAGATGATATGTGTCTTGTAGGCTGCTATAACACATATCTGAAACACTTTAGTCACGGAGAACATTCGAGTATGCCTTCATACTGCTGTAGACATGCTGGTACATGCTAACACACATATAAGGTCAATTCATGCGTTCCTATAAAATTTAATATGTGGCTTGAGTATTCGTTTGGCAAGCTGGAGCCACATGAGGAGGAAGAAGACCAGAGACCTTTTAAGACGAGAAATATACCAATTTATAATGCGTATGATGTTGAGGAAGCTGTTGCAGCCAGCTTGGTGAAGAACTGTGAGGAGGAGGAGGAGGAGGTGGTGGTGGTGGAGGTGGTAGAGGTGAAGGTAGAGGATGACTACATGGGCAAACGCTAGGGTTGGACTTCAAGTTCTTTGTACATGACAGGCAGCCATCTTAGATGATGTCACTTATAAAAAAAGAGGAATTTTTTTTCCACCACAAAATCGTTGAATAACAAAACCATTATTTTATATTCCTATTCTTGCATATACATATGTTACCATAAACTTATGCTAGCATATGCCTATGGAATCATATCCCTTATAAATAAAATACCTTTGGTAAAATATACCTATATTAGCATAGCTATATGCAAGCATATTTCTAAGGCTATATATATATAGGTATAATTGCGTTGACTGCTACAGTAAATATGCGTGGGCAGTGCCTGTAAAAACCAAGAGTGGTGGGGATATAACAAATACGATTAACATTGTTTTGCAAGATAGAGGTCCGAGCAATAATTTACATACTGACCTCTGCAAAGAATTCTACAATTTTAATTTCCAAGCCTTGATGTCAAAACATAAAATACCTAGTGATCTTAAGGCTAGTATCGTGGAACCTTTTAATCGTACTTTGAGGAATGAAATATGGAACAATTTTTCAGCACAAGGAAGCTGCAAGTGGATGGATATATTACCCAAGCTTGTGTCAATATATAATCATAAGGAACATAGGACCAATAACATGAAGACTGTGAATGTCATAGACAGCTCTTTACTGCACACTGTTTATATAAATGAGAAGAAACTGGACCTGCACAAACCTAAAGCAAATGTTGGAGACTATGTAAGGATATCGCGAGTGAAGGGAACTTTTACAAAAGGCTACACACCAAACTGGAGCATTGAAATATTTAAAGGGGTCAAGATTTTACACTACGAACCAAGGACCTACTACCTTGAAGATGTGGTAGGCGAGGCTATTAGAGGAGGCTTCTACGGCGAAGAAATTCAAGTTACCAAGTATCCAAACACGTTTTTGGTTGAGAAGGTATTGGAGAAGAAAGGAAATAAGGTTCTTGTGCGATGGCTGGGGTCCCATGCAAGCCACGATAGTTGGAATCGTATAAATATAGTGAATTATGTATGAAGGAATATAATTGTTTAAAACTAAATTTCTGTGTTATTATTTATTAGCAAATGATATTTTACTGGCAATGGTATAAAACTGCTACTGGGGTGCCTGGAAGGCTGTCTGTGATGACTGCGCACATAAACTCTGAGCGTGTTGAAACTCGAGGCGATGAGGTGGCCGGTGCAGTTTCATCATCTCGTCCTCGCGAGGCGCTGGATTGCCCCGTGCGCGGCCGCAGACTTGGTTGATTCATGCTCCGCGCGCGTACAGACCTGTCCGACGTGCGAAGACAGGATGTGTACAGGGAGGTTGGCGGGTGTTTACATCTCTACCAGTTCATATTGCCTTGTCGATTGAGAAAGAAGTGTTCTGCGCCTTGCTAAAGGAAGATGCCGAAGCATTTTATGATGTAATTCAACTCATAAGGAGGCATATACTTCCAGCACCACCACTCATTTTTATTGGGCGCGACCGAAGCAGATCGTCACTTCATAGATCAGCTACACCAGTGCATCCATCTCAACTATTCCTGTGGAATAATAAAGAGGACAATACTGCAGGGCTACCGTGCCTGTGTGTCTCCAAGGTTTAGGTTCTGCCCCTTGAGGATGAAGGCAGTGAGTACGCTCTGTGTTCAACAGTGGGCTTATCCATCGTGTGAACCAAGGACCTGGACCAAGTGTACAATGATAGTGAGCAGAAAGAAGAGGTGGAAGATGAGGATGCTGGGGAGGAAGTGCTACGAGAGACCCGTGCGCTGCGGGCCCAGGTTCGGGGCCAGCATGAGGAAATCCTGGAGCTGCAGCACCAGCTACAGGCTCAGCACATTATGACGGAGATCCTCCACACCGCCACCGCCACCGCTCGCTTCCAGGAGGAAGTACTCTTCCTCCTCAGGACACTGCTGGGAGAGGACCTGCCTAGTCGTCTCAAGAATGATAGTGTACTGTGTTAGTGTAAATATTGAATATAGTGTTTTATTCTGTTGTGTATATAGTGTTTTTAAGTAAATTAGATTTTTTAAAACTTACAGTGCGTGTCTTGAGATACATTATTCGCCTGTCCTAACTTTTCTTAGAGCATAAGGTGCAACAAACCTTGTAAACTTAATCAGTGATTACATAGAACACAATTACATTACTATAAAATGTTTTAAAAATGAAGTGAATATGATTGATGGTGGTGATACATAATACTTGTCAAGACTTGTCTATTTTGCCTGCTCTAGGTTAATATTTAAAAAATAATAATATTGGTGCGAGAGTCCTGCCTATGGTACATTAAATGTCGCCCTTAAACACATATGTATACGGGTAGTGTAGAATCAAGTGAGTAAATAGGAAACAAAGATGGCTGCCGACTACAAGAAGAGCTACCAAGGTGATGTACAATGAGAAACAAGAGGTCGGGTGGTGGGTGTTAAGGGGGGAGGAGGATGGTAGGAGGAGGAATGAGAAATGAGACTTGTAGTAGGAAGCTTATGAATGAGAGAGCAGGATAAAAGTATGAGTGGAATGAGAGAGCAGGAGGAATGAGAGATGAGGCTTGTACGTATATGGGGAGCTGATGAATGTGAAAGCAGGAAAAATTAGGAGTGGAATGAGGGAGCAGGACAAATTAAGAGTAAAATGAGAGAGTAGGAGAAAATGAAAATCCAAAATGGTGGCCGGAAATGACACATAAGATGGCTCCCTACAGCAGATGAATGGGTAGAATGAGAGAGCAGGAGAAAAAGGAAATGCAAAATGGTGGATGGCTTAAAATATTTTTTAGATTTTTTTTAATTTTTGGAAAATTTTGAAAAATATTGAAAGTGATGTAATCCAAGATGGCGACCAGAAACAAGATGGCCACCAGAAACAAGATGGCCGCCAGAAACAAGATGGCTGTCTGGTGATGTCATCCAAGATGGCGGCTGCGAATCCACAAATCCACAGTCTCCAGCTTCTTGTCCCCGGACATACATAACCTATCTACTTACAAGACTTACCTGTGTGATAACTGTGATAAAGTGTTTACTCGCAATGACATCTTGACTAGACACAGGAAAATATGCAAAGGAAAGCTTTCTCGTTCATCGGGGTGTGAATACAAGTACAGCGGTAAACTGTTCTCTAGAATCTGTGCTCTACGCATACACAAAGAAAGCAACTGCAAGTTCGGTATCGCCTTCAAGACTTCCACATTTGCAATCTGTAGTGCTGTTAATGCGAATAAACATGGAATAAATATTCACGTCAAAAACTGTACTTTAAAAATAACTTCAACATAGGTGACTGTAGAATATGATTATTGAGATACGATCATTTTGTATGTTTTCTTCATGACTGAACTAAAAACGTAACGTACCAGTCAATAGACTCCTGGGTTGATAATATATTTCCTAAGTATAATTTAATTACTCTGGAGAAAAGTACTGACACTAGAGTGTTTTATGTAGAAAAAAAGGAAGCTGGAAGTTATTTTTGTAATATTTATTTGAACTATACATACGTGAAAACTCGTTTGCATGAGACTACACTGTACCTGATGGAATTATAACTGAAATACGAAAATATCAAGCAACCAGTGTTAAGAAGTAACGTGGGACTCGGTTTTGAAAGTTTAAAATAACGAAAAATTTACTGATAAATATGACTGCAACTGGTTTATTAAAATAAATATGTTACAAAATGTATAAGGTTTAAGCCTTAGGTTTGACAAAGGAAGTGGTGACTAGCTGATTTTTGTTTCATTCTTCTTCTTGGTCTTGTAATAGGTTCTTATGAAAGAGTCTTCCATGATTTGCCAGTGATATGCATTAAGAGTACAGGTACAATGAGTGTACCTAAAATATTTTGGCACTAAAATGTAAATGATAGATAAACATAAAGTTTTTTTGAGGTTACATTATTTAGTGTGAGAGTGCTGAAAACAAATGAAATCTACATAGTTATGAAATCTACATAGTTATGAAATGAAATGGTGCAGATAACTTTCGTCACAAAGCGCCATATATATGAGAAATTGGCAAGATGTAGTTTTTTGAAAGCTACAGGCTCGCTCTCGAAAGTAACGTCTCAAATAAACATATGAAGTCTTGCTGTAAGTTAAAATCACAAAAAATATTGAGCTTGGTTTATACCTATTCTGTAAAGAATAATGAATTTTGTTAATAATTTTCTGAAAATCACAAGGACTGCGTGGTCTGGAATGCTGAACGTATGGTGCTGTATGAGTGAGATATTTTATGAAATATTAAGAAATAACACTAACTTAATAATTGTATGGCAGCTGTCATGGGAATAAGGCAAAGAGATATGATTGAATAAAGGGATGGAATTAGCTATTATTTTTATTGGGAATGTGTAAATTCAGTGTGGTTTAGTAGAACTATATGCCTGTAATAATAATTTGTATTAGATAGTGGCAGGGACGTTTTTCATAGCTGGAATGGTATTACTTTATTACTTATAACGTGAGCGGGGTGCGCGCATAGAGTTGATATCATGTACGATCATACACTGTTTTGTGTGTTTGTGTGTGTGTGAGTAGGTGAGTGTGTGTGTGAATGTGCGTGATCATTCGTTAACTTGTTCTCTTGAAGCGCGCGAGTGTGTGTGTGTGTAGATATGTTTGGGTATGAACTTGCTCTGCTGGGTAACTACATGTGTGAAGTTATATTCGTGTATGAACTTGCTCTGCAAGTGAGATTGTGTGTGAGTATAATAAAATTCTGTATGGTCGAGCTGATATAGGACTGCAGATATTATTGTTAGATAATATTATCTTTGAAGATAGGTATTGTGCATCTATGTAAAGTATGGCGTATTTACTAGTATATTTACGAAAATGTTAGATTTAATATACATGCTTTTGATTATGACTGTTATTAATAAAAGCCAAGTGATATACATTAAGTGTGTTTGTCTAGTCATGACAGGAATTCAGGTACGGAAATTGGATACATTCATAGTAATTATGTGACTTCGGAAATAAATGATCAACTGTTACATGGAGAATGATTTGGTTTGAGGTATGTTTCACTGACTTTTACATGAGTTTTAATAGTATGTACCAATGGAGTTTTGTGTGTACTGCCTGACTGAGTAATATGTCTGGTGTAGTACGAGTGAGTAATGAAGGTGCGTTTTTCTAGATGGAAATTGAGTTTAGTTTGATGGATGAGAACGAAATGTAGGTTTGTACGACTTAGAAAAGTTTAGCAAATAGTTATTTTCGGCTATGATTTGACTGACATGAATGTACTGGAGATGATACCGTGTGTTGCATGTGCCAGCTATTGATATTTGGTATAAGAGGAACGGTTTTTAGTTGTGTTAGGGTTATATGACTGAAAGGTGCAGTTTATATATTCATGTGGTATGGTTGTCCGATTTAACATTGTAAATATGTGATAATATTTACTTAACGTAAAGACGCGAATATTTTACTATGTGACCTGCCTCGGTTTGTTAATGAATGCTGATATAATATTGAAGTGTATGTTATGTATGAATGATAAAATGCTCTTAGAAGTATGGTTGCTTTGATGTATACAAATCTAAAATAATGAACTGATTGTAGCTTTGACCTATCTTGATAATTTAATATGTCAACGAATATTACAAGTGTCGCTGGGTTATGGTGTTAGGTAGCGCTTAACAGTAGGATAGATAGATAGTAAGTAATATTTGACTGATAAGTCTAGATAGTTACATAAAAGATTGAAGACGAAGCTATAGATAAGTATTGTGGCTACGTGTACAGATAACTGGTTGGATCGTATTTTAGTTCGACATGATTTCGAGCAGAAACTCAATTTTAGATGTGTTCTTTAATGCTTCGTATTTTTTTATTGCTTTCCATGTTCAAAAACGAAACAAGAGTAAAAGGTGAATATGTAGGTAATAAAATTAATTAAGAATAACAATGGTATTTATACAGTTGAAGGAGAGTTAAATAAAACAAAAGTATTGAACTTGTGATTAAGAAATGACTACACAGGAGGAAAATGCCTTATGTTGTATGAAATATAACGGTTTCGTATTAGTGGTCTAAGTGTGCGACGATCGTCTTAACACAGACAAGACTTTTGTTGAATTTTGAAGACAAGTTAGTTAGAAAGACAAGTTTGAATTTCTAGAGATGGCAAAATACTGAGCCCAACATATGGGACGGGGCAGAAAGTTTTGATCAGTTTATAGTATGTGCCCGACAACGAGCCATATTAAGCTTAAATTTTTACACTATATTAAACATGATTTTTACCAAGAGGGATATTTGTTCGAACCACCGTGGGCGCATCAGAAAAAATGCACGCTACTTGTTCAGAATTTAAAAATAAATTCTATAGTGTATGTGTTTTTCAAAGCCAAGCAAACCGTTTGTAAAATATAGAATTGTAAATATCACAAAGTTATATGTTTTAATATTGTCCACTACAGATATTTAACTGGCTGGCCAGAGCTGTGTGTCTCGAGTCGACACGTTCACGCCCGCCCGCACCTCCCCACACCCTTCCTAAGCCTACCTGACACCTTACCGGTCGTATGTGTAGTGTGATCAGTGTCTGTCTCTCTTTCTCTCTCTCTGTCTGTCTCTCTAGCACACGCTTCCAGCAGTCTCCACGCGAATAAAGTAAATGTATTTTAATTTGCTCGATCTGATTTATTTTTTTTTAAATTGTGATGTTATGGAAAATAATCAAATATACGTGTTAGTCTCTTTTAAAAATATAATTTTTTTCGCAATTGATAACCTTGACGAATTAAAGTACATTAAAATCGTTTTTTGGAAGCACTTTTTTAATTCATGGTGGTTAGAAATATGATGGTATCTGAAATTAATGTGCAAGGTAAAAATTAGTCATAGTTATTTTTTTAATAGAAAAAATACTGAAGACTTATCTCACGTTTTTTGTTGTACTGTAATTAGTTTCATGAAAATTATGTTTTTGTCTGACTACGATATGTAGGGTAAAAAGGAGGGGTCGTGTATAGTTAACATGAGCAAAATAGAAATATGTGTTCTGTATATAAGTTATACATTGTTGGTTAATGGAAGTAGGTTTATATAATTTTTTACGTACGGAATCGTTAAGAATGGTTAGGGTGAGAGAGAGAGATTTCGGTCAGCGACCAACATCGAAGTCTTTAGCGCTGGAAGAATGGTTAGGTTTTAGTCTGATTATGAGATAAGAATTTAAAAGGAAACTAAGACGTATTAGAACAGTAATACATATGGAAGAAACTCTTAAATATATGAAATAATGAAATTGGTTTCAAATTTACATACTATGTACAAAGGCGAATGAAGAAAAGACCTGCAGCTTTCCACGTAATCACTTCTACTCTCGCTTATTAGTATAATGTATTTTACATACACGTTGCGCTACGTATATGATGTCTGTTAATGGTGAAAAATGATCGTCTACACTGGACGAGATCTTCCATCTTGAATGATAATAACTATAACTACTGGAACCTTACCCTACGAAGAATGTTACATGCTACTGGCTGTACCGTAACATACTACAGATATGTCCTTCGGTATGAGGCGAGATGTATTTTCAGAAAGTAGAACGTAGACGTAATTTCGTAATTTTAGGTGAGAAAAATGTTGGTATCTTGGTTTGCATGACGCGACAAAATACAGAGTCAAGACACGAACTTCAAAGGGTTGCTTTCCTTCATCTATCAAACGATCAGTTTTATGCTAGCAAAGAAATGTGAAATGTATATAAGAATGCACTTTAAAATAAAACTTGAAATTTCGTAACAAACATGTTTGCAAGACTGGATATAAGATAAAAGGATAAAACTGATATTAATAACTGGAGTAAGTATACGAATAGTAGTAGTCGGGAGAGGTGATATTTCAATAGTGAAGATGTAACATCACCTCCAGTGAAGATGGAAAATATTATTGTGTGTTCTTACCGCAAGCATGTATTTATGGAAAAATATCGGTATGTGTGCGTGAAGATGGATGGCATTTAAGTATTATTCATAGTATGTACCAGTGAGAAAACTAGGATATCTGGATTGGACAAAGCAACAAATAGAAACGGTATACGGGTTAGTATTTGATAAGGTCTTTTCTCTGTAGCTATAAGTCGTCATTTAAGAAAATTGTAAACGTTACGTGTTTAACTTTGTGAGAATCGACGTCAACACCGTCTAGACATCAGTGATACAAGACATTTGCGTGTGGATACGCTGTATGGAGACTATTAATAAGTAAATGTAATACAAACCAGTGTCGTACAGCATATTGATGTTAGAGCTGTAGACTGTATGCACGTATAGCATATAAGTACAGGTCACGATATTCTCCCTGGAAGGCAACAAGGTTTGATGATGGAATGAACTTAGGAGAAAATTGAACCTATTACGATTGATGTGTTAATGGTGAAGACTTCACTAACATCTGTTTCGTATGTGATCAGCTCGGAATATTTGTCAATGACTTCAAGATACCCTTGTTGATTCTGTGACATGATTTACAGTACATGTTGACATGGTAGGGTAGGTGGTATGGGACGAAAAACTTATATGAATATGGACAGTTTGGTTTATGGGTGTTTTGTGCGTGCGTGAGTTCAGGAGTATTAATACGTCTATCAGTCAATTGAGTATATGACTAGATGATTTGACGAACATGTTAAAAGTTGAGAAGCTAAAGCATCTACGGTTGTATATGTTACAGATATTTATAATAAAAATGTAATTGTACTGAAGTGGTTGGCTTTCTGAGGTTGTCTGAAGACAAATATTGAAATGAACTCAGCAAGGACTTAACGTAAATTTCATCATAGTATGAAAAAAAATTTGGTTCGATAACCTTGAGAAGAGATGAAAAATCACTGAGTTAAGAAATAAAATGTATGGTTGGAGTGCTATTACAATAAACCGGTACCGTACTAATGCACATACATTGTAGGAAAGCGAAAAGGACGAAGCATGTACCACTGTATGACATTTATTAAATTGTATGCATAAGAGATGTTTGTGTCAGGTTATATGCGACGTAACTTACCTATGACCACAAATCACTTCGGAATAAAAAATGTAACTGTATGTGTTCGATATTTCCTGTAACTAGTGTGAATTGTAGCAGTGAAGCAGAATTTTATCTACATCAGTGAATATGTTATGATGAGATGTGAGCTCGTGTTGAACAACTTCGACTAGCACTGTGATAGCTTTACCTCTGTTGGCGATATCTTCACCAGTGATAACTACCAACATGACAATGACTATGTCGTCGCATGGGACTTCCTTGACAAAACTGGTAATATATGTGACTGGGTCAACGAAGCATAGATGAAGCTTCTTTTACGAGGCCTTAGTTTTGCATTGTGACAACACGAAGTTGATGAGAACACTAAAGTAAGGTTTTTTTGTTGCTTAAGGGCGTTCAAGTGGGGAAAAATTCATAATTTTATATTAGTATAAAATAGTGTTAGTTTTGTAGACATTACTGAAGAGTACATTTACCTCTAACGAAAAAAAAATTAGCTCATATAGTTTTCCCGTAATGTCACTTCAAAGTCAAAATTTGCATATTTTTACTTCATACAAAACTTGAAAACCAGTAAATATAATGAAATGGAAAAAATCTCATCAAAACTACACGTCACCGTCCACGGCTTGAAGCATATACAAACCCATTATAAAATATTTTTGTGTTTAAAATAAATTTCTAAATGTACCAAAAAAAATTTCAAATTTTGAAATTTTTTATTTCACATAAATATTTTTGTAACTGGTTTTAAATGCTACAAGCCATAGACCAGGACATGTGGTTTTGATGTGATTTTTTTCATTTCATTATGTTATCTGGTTTTCAAGTTTTGTATGAAGTAAAAACACGCAAATTTTGACTTTGAAGTGCCACTACGGGAAAATTATATGAGCTAATTTTTTTCCGTTAGAAGTATGTGTACTCTCAAGTAATGTGTACAAAACTAACACTATTTCATACAAGTATAAAATTATGTTTTTTCCCCACTTGAACAACCTTAATCAAGCAATACATGGGCATGCCTGTGATAGTTATAATGTCAAGACTAAATAAATTTGAAGGTATGCGATGTTTGATTTACAAGTAGTTGACTATGTATTATATGTAAATAAAATGAAATGACTGGGGAAAAGGAGTTTTTTTTAAATTAACTTGAGTGTTTGACGAGTATAACTATTACGATTTATATACTTTTTTCGTGTAATAAGTAAAGATAGAGTAAAAGATAGTAATATATGAAACTGAAGTAGCTGTTCTGGTATGAATGAAGGCCAGTGATATGAGATTAGATGATGGTATTTGGATGGCTGCGTGATGTCGTGTATATGTAACTGCTCGCTATGCATAGAGAAAGTCATATCTGCGTATATGTACCTTAGAAGAGTGTAATGAATAGTTCGGACAGGCTCTGACAGGACTGTTGGAGAGTGGTGGTAGAGAGGTGAGGGGATATTCGATGGTCGGTGCGAGCGTGTAGGGGTGGCGTGATTAGCATAAGTAGTATTAATATGAAATTGAACGTCAGTTTCTTCGATGGGGTGGTGTATGCCATGTTTGAAAGTAGACGAAGAGTATTGCATATGTAACTGTCCTGATAAGTATGTTATTTTCAAAACGAATGATTGATTTTATCGGAAATTGAAGGAAATGTAGCTAATTTGGTAGGAATGTGAGTGTAGACAATGAAGTTCTGTAGGAATTAAAGTCCTTTTAGGTATAATAAAAATATTTATCAAAAAGTTTTTTAATATTTGATTGATTTTATTGGGAATTGATCGGATATAGCTAAGAAATAAGTCATATTTAAGTAGTATTCATTAATGGTATTTAAATAAAGTTTTGTAATTATTATTACAATTTAAATGAACCGATAATTTTGAAATTGTTAACAATATGTAGTCTCAATCGATGGTCGTTACTACTTACGGTCATCTAGCTGCTATGTGAAGACATTGGTGACATGCTGTATTAGTGAGAATTATAAAGGAAATAATGTTTAGAAAATGGGTAAGAAAGTGGTGGTAAAGTTGCATGAGGTTGTGGGGGTGTAGGAGTTTGAGCGGGTTATAACACGAGTGTCGGGTAGAGGGGAAAGTAGGGGAAGGGGGAATTTCATCACGTGACTAGCGGCCAATTAAAATACTTGCTGGATAGGTTAGGAGAGGGGAATGATTAATTAATATATACATGTAAAATGTGGAAGGGGGGGGGGCCCGTCAGTTTGTCGATGGAGCTCGTCCGGGTAAGATGTGTCGGCAGTTGATTTAAATGAATAATTTTTATTTAAAAATTTCTTTATTAAATAGTTTTTGTTTAAAAGTTTTTACTGAAACTATTTCTATTAAAAAGAATTTTATTAACATTTTTTTTTATTAAATATGTGCAAGTTTATAATGGAATGTGAAATCGAAATTTTTTGGGAAGAAATACCAAGATGGCGGCCGGAAACAAGACGACGTCCGGAAACAAGATGGAGGTAATGTTTATTTCGGAATTTTGCGGAATTTTTCGGAATTTTTATTTGAAAAAAATAAATTGGTAATTTGACACTCAAGCTCAAGATCAATGTCAAGGTTAAAATTTAAGGTCATCCAACATGGGGGCCGAGCCTGTGACTTTACAACAGGGAAGGGGGGGTGGGGGGTTCCTCACTCGATCGGGCTCCTCACACCGGCTCCTGTGCCAGAACCGCCAGAACCTATCACTGCCACCTAAAGAGGTGACAAGAGATGAAAAGTGGTGAAATGTGTTTTCAATTAATCGTCGATATATCTCGAGCTCAACGGGCTAATGTAGTGATATTCACGTCCACGAGGCACGAATGTATTCTAAAACATAATTAATGGGTTTTTCGAAATTCACTATCTTAGGAGGTGAAAAGACCTGGAATGTGCTTTAAAAAAATCCTCGATACCTATTGAACCCGTCGAGACATACAGTTAATTTTTGCTTCAGGATGATGAGAACAGAAATGATCGCAAAATGGTTATAAGATTCTAACTCTCAGCACTGTGCAGTGGTCATAAGTGTTTTTAATGAATAATCGATTTTGATTCTACTGAATAGGCTAGCGTCGTGATTTGCACTTTAATTGGATACTCATACAAATGTATAGGATGTAAACTTAACATATTTCAAAATTCGACACCCAAAAGGATGAAAAGGTACAATTTCATTTTTTTTTCATTAACCCATGATATCTTTCTAACCAGTAGAGAAATTGATGTGTTGTACGCATCAGAGTGATGCTTACGTAAGTATTTAAAAGTTATATGTTAGTTTTTTTTTACTTTATGAGATAACTTGATAAGTAGAAATAAAACAAAGTTTGTAAACTTTCAAGGCAGAAAATCCGAAATGCAAGTGCAAGCAGCGAGAAATAACTTATACACGAGTAGCAATCTATAGTGACCTATCGAGACGTGGTGTTGTACAACTTCTATGAGCCCAGGACATGGATATTTTATTTTTTTAATTATATTTTATTTTCATGAATTATTTCGACGTTCTGGTCTACATTCCGGGAAGCAATTGGCTGGAATTCCGTAAAATGCTGCATGGGAGCACCATATACGTTTCCGTGAAACCTTTACCCACCAAAACCTTCTAATGGCATCAAACTTCAAGTGAATATTATGAAAATATATCATTGAGACCACCGTCACCAATGGTTGTGCACAGGGTAAATCAGACGTTTTTCAATCGATTAACCACTTACCTTAGGTGTCTGTAATTACCCCACGACGTAAAATTTGCAGAGCTTTAAATAAGGCCCACGCGAAGTCGCTGTTATTGGCAGGAACAAACTTAAGGCTGCATTTCGCGTGGACAGCTATAGCTACTTATCCTGCTGCAGAGTTAGTTCAACCAGCCGCTTGGACATGGACATTCTAACACTTGATGACTGAAGTATCAATCTTGTGTACAAAGAGGTTTATCTGTTAAAGTAAATATTATCAGTTACGAATAATACTCGCGAGCAAAGTCGCGGAGAACTGCTAGTATATACATACATACATACTGGTACAAGGTGTCCTGCAATTCATATAAATTATTTTCTTGGATAAACTTAAAATATAAACAAAGTCATGAAACAAATGTAAATTTAATGTAACAAAACATAGTGTTCTTTAGATACTTTTCATAATCACTCTAACAATACGAACAGCCACCGACAGTAAATCTAATAAACCTAAGTAAACTTATATCAAGGACCCTACACTGTTACTTGTCAATTACCATGAATGTTGAGACAAATTTGTACTTTAACATATATTTATAATGTACATTGTTTTCTATTTATTTTTGGCGACTGTTTAATTTCAAGTTTGTATGATTATGCTGTTTTTATCTGTGTCATTATAAATAAGCATACTAATCGGTGAAATAAATATCATTGCAAAGAAATTTATTAGTTTTATACTCAACATTTAATGTTCTCCGGGCCGGATAGTTTGGATCCGGAAGACATATTGACAGGTAAGAAATAGTAACTTACAGCAATGTCTCACAAAATTCAAACAATAATAAAGTTTCTCAAATGAATATAAAGGCTGATAAGAAAATCTCAACACATTTGCGACTTGTAAAAAGTCGATTGAATAGGTTGGTAACTCTCGCAGATCAAGTGACAGGCAATCCTACACACATTGACTTGTTTCCTGCACAATGTCGTGACCTAATTCAATTAAAGTGCGAATTTCATGAATATAACCTCAAACTTGCAGTTCAGTATGCCGAAGCAGAAACCGTTGAAAATTCAGAAGCATGTGAGCGTGAACTGAAGGAGTTCGACAGCGCGTATTATTATGTGCAAGAAGTTCTGTCGAGACTCACGATAAGTCAGGGAGAAGACTTCGCCACCTGCGTCGATTGACGTGAAAGGAAGGTCATTCATGTTAAACTTCCTAAGTTACAATTGCCCATATTCTCAGGTAATTTGCTGGATTGGACTACATACAATGATATATTTTCATTCATTGTACACAACAAAACATCATTATCAAGTGTAGAGAAACACCAGTACCTTTTGATATCTCCATCGGGAGAACCTCTTAATCTCATAAGGTCACCTCCACTGTTAGACAAAACTATTCAGTATCTCTAAAAAGACTGACAGGCAGGTACCAGGATGTCAGGGAAATTGCTACATTTCACCTGGATAATATCATGAATGCACACAAGTTAGTTAGCCCTTCTGCAGAAAAGTTACAGCGTTTTGTGAAAACTGTCAAGAAAATTTGGCTGCTTTGGAAGTGTTAGAATTTCCAAACAAAAGATGGAGTTTTAATTTATTGCATGTAATATTGCCAAAACGTGATACAGATACACGCAACCAGTTTAAATTAGATCATAAACATATACAAATTCCAACATTTGATCAGTTAATCCAGTTTATAGATTATCGCTCCAAAGCTTTACTCTTGGCCAGCAGTTACTTTTCTGCAGGTTCTCCACAAGTTTTGATCAAACTAACTAACGTGACTGCTTCAAATACTAGGGCAACATTTTTTGCATCGACATCTGAGGAAAAATGTATCATTTGTCAAAGTAACCATCTCATATGCGAGTGTCCTGACTTTCTTACCTTGACTATTGAAAAATGCACTGATACTGTAGTCAGGCATAAGTTATACTTCAACTGCCTGAAGCCTAACAAGTTCAAGGAATGCAACTCCAAATGGAAATGCAGGAAGTGTCAGAAGCAGCACCACACATTACTACACACCTCCCTAACAGGACCTGATGATGTTGCGCAAACTCCAGTTACAAGTGGTAATTCAGTTTCAACAACTTTGTCAATAGAGGGCACTAGACCAATTTTATCATAGACTTAGCCAGGAAACCACATGACTATTGTATTGGGAACTGGTGTTATAAAAATACGTGATGGTTAGGGAATTTTCAGAAGATTCGCGCATTGTTTGATTCTGGATCCCAACCATTCTTTAACACTGAGGAATGTGTTCAGAGATTGGGCTTGTGTCGCCCGAGGGCACCAATTCCTGTGATGAGGTTTTCAAACACTGATGTGCCAGCAAACAAAGGAATTACTACATGTGTTCTTATGCCAACAATTCAACAAGATATACATGTGGAAACTCTTGCTTCGATCCTCAAAACAATCACTGCGACATTCCCGTGTATACCTCTGCCTCATGAAGCTCGGAAGGAATACCAGAACCTTCAGTTAGCAGACCCGACATTTGATACACCGGACCCCATCGACATTTTGCTTGGTGCAGAATTTTATCCAGATTTGTTTGATGGTGGGAGGAAGCAGGCAGCTCCTGGTTTTCCCACTGCTATTCACAGTATTTTTGGTTGGGTGTTGATGGAAAAGTGTGAACTGAGGAAGAATACCACAACTCTTTTATCTCATTGTTTACCAAATCAGAGTACAGCCTTATGGACAGTTTGCGCAATTTCTGGGAGGTTGAAGAGGTATCATATACTAAACATACTAATCCTGAAGACATCAGGTATGAGGATATTTTTCAACACACTCATCATCGTAAAGAAGAAGGTCGTTTTGTTGTGAGACTGCCACTTAGAAATCCTTCACTGGACTTGGGCCAGTCATGCTCATTTGCACTTAGCAGAGTACTGAAGCTGGAGCGTCGCCTTAGTCACCAACCTGCGATAAATCAACAGTAAATACAATTTATGCAAGAATATGATATGCTGAAATACGTGCATCATGTAGACCCAATGATCAGTCCACGCTACTACATTCTACACCATTGAGTCTTTAAGCAGCACAGTTCCACCGCCAAACTAAGGGTAGTCTTTGATGCATCTGCTCCGACAAGCTCAAGAAATTCACCTAAAGATGTTCTCATGACAGGGCCAAAGCTACAGGAAGAAGTCAGTACAGTACTCTTGAATTTTCACCTTCGCCCTATAATTTTTACTACCGATATATGCAAAACGTATAGACAGGTGCTGGTACATCCGAATTATCAACCGTATCAGGTCATTCTCTGGCGTGAATGTCCATCGCAACCCATTCAAGAAAACCAGCTGGATACTGTGATACGCA
This sequence comes from Medauroidea extradentata, assembly GCA_003012365.1. NCBI lineage: Eukaryota > Metazoa > Arthropoda > Insecta > Phasmatodea > Phasmatidae > Medauroidea > Medauroidea extradentata. The sequence continues at coordinate 22,050 of PNEQ01109303.1, forward strand.
GCATGTCTTGGCCCTGTTCCTAGCCATGAGAGCTCCATACCTGCTGGCCCTCGACGAGCAAGAAAGATATCCGCGAGCATCAAATGTGTTAAGAAATGACATTTTTGCTGACGTTGTTGTAACAGGAGCATCGTCAGTCGATGACGCCTTGTCGTTGCAAAGGGGTACTGCTGAAATTGCTGAAACTTGGCGGTTTCGATTTAAGGAATTTGTTTAGCAACAGCAAGTCGCTTTTAGAGAGTATACCTGAAGAACATAAGGAATGCCCAATTATATTTCAAAGGGATAAATAAATGAAAAAGATATACGTGGAATCCAATGGGAATCAAAAAAAGATGTTTTCACTTTTTTGTATAAATAAATCAGACACCATAATAAATAAAAGAGCAATAAATACTATCAAGCATTGCCAAGATCTACGACCCATTGGAATTGATCATGCCGTTTGTTATCCATGCAAAGGTGTTTTTGCAGGAACTTTGGTTACTAGGTACAAGTTTGGATGCGACACCTCCAGAGTACGTTAAGGTTGGTTGGGAGAAATTAATTTCTGAATTTCCTGAACGTAGCAAGATCTACATTCCCTGCTTTGTCGCCATATCATATCAAAAACTTTACCAACTTCTTGGGTTTGCTGATGCTTCTAACCAAGGCTATGCCGCTGTTGTCTATTTAAGATGCATAACACATAGTAGATTTAAGGATTATTTGCTGACTGCGAAGTCACGAGTTTTCCTATTAAAACAGTCACACTCCCACAGCTTGAACTTTTTAGTACTCATCTTCTATGCAAATTATTAGAAGTAGTGTACCCTATTTTGTCACAGTGAATCCACATTGTGAATGTTTTTGTCTGGAGTGATTCTAATTTGACATTGTCGTGGGTCCGAAATGCACTACATCAACTCAAGACCTTCGTTTCAAACCGTGTCTCACAAATTCAGCAGAGCAATGTACTAATTAATTGAAGACTGTAACACCAAGTCAAAACCAGCAGACTGTGCCTCACGAGGCCTTTCGCCAGCAGAGCTCGTGACTCATATTCTTTGGTGGCATGGGCCAGAGTGATTGAAATTCGAAGCTCATTGGCCTAGGCAAGAGTCGAATACACTTGAGAACCAGTTAAAGGAAACTGAAATAAAACAACACACATTTTTGGTTGCATTGGTAACAGAGTGCATAGATGTTAGCCTACTTGAGAGTTTATGAATGTTTTCATATTTGTCAAAGTTGTTGAGGATTACTGCATATGTACTAAGATTAATTTACAACACTAAAGGATTCAGTGTGAGCAAGCAGGTTACTCTGACTACAAGAAAACTGAACGATGCCCATAAATGTTGTGTGCGCCTGGTTCCACAGGAGACTTTCAAAACAGACATTCTTCAACTTAGGCAAGCCAATGAATGTTCTGCTACAATGAAAAATCTTAGTTCATTCCTGTATTTTGAAGGCTTTTTTTAGGTGTTGGCGGACTATAGCAGGAAGCAAACCTGCCATACGAGGAACATCATTAATTATTATTACCAAAAAGTTGTCACATTACAAACCTTATTGTTGACTTTAACCACATTTACAATCTCCATGCTGGATGTAACACTACCTTGGCTGTAATCCATAGACAGTTTTTGATTTTGTCCCCTAAGAAAGTTCTAAAGGCCAGAATTGCTAAATATTTAAAATGCTTCAGATTTAAGGCAAAACATTTACAAAAATTGATGGGAAACCTACCTGCAGTTCGCATCCAAATTGCAATACCGTTTCTGGATGTTGGTGTGGACTACGGTCCATTTTTGGTAAATGCTGCTGACACTCGGAATGCTAAGGTCACGAGGGCATATCTGTGTATATTTTTTGTCTTGTTACTAAAGCAGCCATCTAGAAGTTGTTTCAGAACTCAACACTAATGAATTTTTAAATACCCTCTTCAGGTTCATTTCTCGCCGGGGATTATGGCAAAACATTTATTCAGATTGTGGCACCAATATCATTGGAGCAAGTCGTTACATTAATGATATGCAGTGTCATTTAAGAAACCCAGAAGAGGCATCAAATGTGGTCAGCCACTTGCTAGACACTGTAATTCAGGGGCATTTCACCCTCCTGCAGCACCCCAATTTTAGGACCTTTGAGAGGCCAAAATACGCGCAGCTAAGAATCTTCTGAAGCGTGTTGTGGGCCAGCAGACACTCACATTTGAAGAGCTCTCCACTATCTTCATTCGTATGGAAACGCTACTGAATTCCCGCCCACTTTGTGCATTATCATCTGACCCTAAGGACATATGTGCACTAAGTCCTGCTCATTTTCTTGTTTGCACCTCCTTGACAACTCTCCCAACACCTGATTTGAGACACTTGCCTCTGAACCGACTGGATCGTTGGCAAATAGTCCATCAATATTCTCAACACTTCTGGAACAGGTGGTACAAGGAGTACCTCGACAACCTGCAGCCACGTGGCAAGTGAACTAAGAACCAAGGTGAGTTGCAGATTGGAGATCTGGTGCTGTTGAATGAAGACAACCTTCCCCCACTACAATGGACCCTCGGGAGTGTTCAGTCACTGCACCCTGGGAAACGATGAAATCACTAAGGTAGCCACCGTCAAACTACCACATTATATTGTCAAAAGACCACTGATAAAGCTTTGCCCACCACCAACAGCTTAGTTTTGTCGTTGTGTAGTAAAAAAATTGTAAAAATTTGGTGGGTAGTATGTTACGACAAATGTGTACTATGTATGTCCCCTGGCCCTGCGAAGCCAGCACGGAAGATAATTTGCTTCGACAGTTCTCATTTGTAAGTTCAGGACGAGCGAGAATATATCTACTTACTTATGTCTCGCAAAAACCTGCCACACACGGACATGTTTGAGTTACGTACGCGCGCACACACACCTTGAAATTATATTTATTTTGATAATTATGTAACTAACATTTACTGTGGTATTTAGCGATGTGTATGTTAAGTTGTTGAAATACAAAGCAACATGTGAGAGTTGTGTTAATCATATGCTGTATTATTTCTAGACTCTACTAAACCAAGACACACTATAGTATGAGGAACGTTATTGCTACAATAAACCACATCCAAATGAAAATATTACTTTGCAAAAATTGGAATCTAAATTGAAATAATTATTGCAAAACAATGCAAATTTCTTCGATAGTAAATAAGATATTAATTATGTTTAGTTTTTAATTCGTCAATGTGAGATTTATTTAAGCCAAGAAACAATTTTTCTATTGTTCTGTTAATGGACTTAACATCTCGTCAACTGCAAGGACACTACAGATGCTGAGATATACGTCAGAATGGAAGGAACTGGGAGAGGAATAGGTCGTGGCCTTTGTCAAGGAACCGTCCAACCATGGAAAATCAAAGTCAGGATGACTGGAGCTGGTAATCGAACCTGGGTCCTTCCGGATACAAATCCAACATGTTACCGAAGGTTTATGAGAAAGCCTTCATGTGCACGGTAGCGCGTCATCATATTTAAAGCCCTCTCAGAAACACCTCCAGACTGCATAAACAGTTTACCATATATACTTAATAAAGTAACAAATTTCCGCCAAAAATGTTGAAATCAACTAAAAATTAAGGATCGGTTTCATCAACCTCTTTTAAACATTCTATATTTGTTAAAGGCGATTAACAGAAGATTTGCAGTGTTGAATCTTCTGTTAATACACTTTAATAAATGTTACTCGCCTAACAGAGGTTGGTGAAACCGGGTATATATATCGGTTCATATAATTTAACATATGGAATCCCTGTAAGTCGTATGTGAAATACGTAACACAATTTTGGTAGGTTTCTGGCTCAATTGGCAATGGAAAGGAGGGTGGGTTAAGCCCATTGTTGTCCACACTGAAGGTTAACTTCCAGTTTAGAAATCTAAGTTTAGACTCTACCTTAAATAAATTTATCTGTTTACATTCAGATTTCAATATTACTGTTAAATTCTGGTTTTGAAACAGGGCAATTGTGCATGAGCACACAAAATATAATTCAACTACGTAAGTACTGAATTTATAGTCCAGCACAGTTAATTTTGAGCGTTCGTATTAATTTTGAATTCGAAAATGTGAAGGTAACTGCAACGATTTATGAATGTACTAGAACTTAAATTAAAGTACTCAATATATATTTATTCCGGTGAAAAAGTATTTCGAACATTTTTGTTCGACTCCATTTCATAATTGTATGAGTCATGATAAAGGTTGAAGTCCGGGCACAAACTGAATTTAAACTACGTGTGAAGCTACTAGTCCAGTGTTCATAACTTTATAATGTGTATTTTCTGTTGCAGGTCGTAAATGTAGCGACGAATACAAATTTTTTATACTGATCACGAAATAAAGTTAAACTGCTTAAGGGATTTTTTGTCTGGCGGAGAGACTTTCAACTGGCACTGTTCAGTTCTTGTTTGTAATTGTAAGGGTCACTATCCAAGTCTCTGTCTGGACTTGTACTGGAATTACCTTCACGTTGTTACACTCTCTTGTCAATTCTGCCAAATCACCTAACTAAGAGAACGTAACAATCATAAACAAAAGGGGACAAAACCCAAATATTGAAAATGTTAAGAATTTAGTGCTGAAAACAAACAAACTTAAGCAAAAGTGATAAAGAATAATTAAATTCCATCCCTGCAATCAATGATAGAATTTACTAAATGCATTAAACAACAGTTCAACCGTACAATCTACATTGTGATATACAATACACTTCTGGCATAATTAATTATAATTTTTGTAAAGTGACTCTATCCGCATTATAATTTACTGCTACCATAAGTTACCTGCAAAATGTAAAGTATTTTAACAAACATTTAACAATTTTAAATATTGCTTCTTTTAAAGTATCTTAGTACAAGACCTGTATGAAAGTCATAAAACATTAAATTTCACTAAATCGATTGCTCAGTACTTAACATCATGATAAATGAGCAACCGGGAAAGTTACATATTCATATACTGCTAATTTGGCTTTAATTGTTTCCGCCAAGTACCTTACATAGATTTCCTCTTGAAAATATAAGCACAATGAGCAATGAATTATCAATATATTTAAGTGCTTGTGCACAAACAAAAACAGTATAGGGAGCAAAAGGCACACTTAACCGATGAAAAACGCCAGCAATAAAACTAATCATGTCCACACATATGCTCTGTGTAGTTTCGCTGTAAGCGAGGCTGCTAATCCGGTGCAAATGATATCTTCTTAAGTTGCAAAAGTGAAGCTACATTAGTAAAGTGGCAGGTATAGAATTTTGTGAATGTAAATAAAGGCGACAACGTTATGTCGTAAACTGAATGTAAAAGTGTGCCCTTTTGCCACACTGACAATACACTGCAAGCACACAGTAATACTCGTCAATACAATAAGGAAACACGGTTATGTCCTGAACCGGCTTTCGCCGATATACCGCCTACCCATGTTGATGCTAGCAAGCCGGCCCATTTTCCGCAGCATGCCAAGTCACCCTCACATAGCTGCAACACACCATCACAAAATGCTACGCCTCCTTCCTAACACAATTTTTGTAATGTATTCCATCATCATTGCAAACTCCGCCAAAATACCACGATAAACCGGAGCCCGCAGTTACATCTCCGCTGACTGACCTGTCTGCTGCGCGTACTGTCCACAACTCCGTGCGACGTAGGTTACGCGTCTCTCCCGGCTCCGCACGAGCGACTGCCACCTAATAACGGTTACAACACCCACTTCCCCTCACTCACGTGCCCACCACTAGGGCGCTCCACGAGGCGTGCCACAACTCTCGCGCACAATACCGGCGTTTTTCATCCGCAATACTGGGAGCTTATGGTACATATTCAAACAATACAATATGATGCCATAAACCCTTTATGGTCATCACAGCCTCCCCTCTTAAAACCCACTCCCCCAGCAAATAACACAACCGCTCATACATGACTACCTATGGAAACATGAGGCAAAACAACCACTCACAAAAAACCAAATACACATTTACAAAAAAAATCAAAACCCTCCCATACTATTAACCCCCAAAGGAAAACAAGAAACAATTTAAAACACTGAGCAAAACATCATAGAGAATCTCAATAGCACACTAGAACGCAGCTGCCCCTCATGAGACTTCGATGCTACTGACTTACATCAAGATCAAGATCACTTCTATAGGGCTTCAGTGCTGTTTTGTGGGCCTTTTTTACTAAAACATTAGAATCTGGCAATCCCAGATTAACACTGACCGGGGTTGAAAAAGATAAAACCTTAAATAGCCCATCAAAAGCCATTGACAATTTGGCTGACAGATATTCTGATTTTTTGCTGAGAGTGGTCTTACGGCGCAGGACAACGTCTCCTACTTTATACGGACAATCTTTCCGGTCTTGGTTGTACCTGGCCATTACACGTTTTTGAGTCTTCAAAAGATTTTCGTAAACATTCTTCCAAACCTCTGATTATTTCCCATTTGAGTCTACCTCTGAACCCACCAACTCTATTCCCCACAAGCTCATTAAAGGGAGAGGAACCTCACGTCCAGACATCACCCTTCCTGGGGACTTGCCCTTGACACCATAGGGAACATTATTCCATGCCGCATTTAGGAGGGCCAAACGTTAATCCCATTACCGTTGATCTTGGTGGTGAAATATCGTCAACGCACCCTTCACAGACTTATTTGTCTTTCGACTAAATTCGGACAGGGGTGGTTTGGGCTGGTGTGAACTCATTTATCTCCCCAAGTAAAATATAATTCGTGCATAGTCTTACTAGAAAAGTATGATGAATTGTCACACACCAAGATTTCTGGGCTACCAAAGATCTTAAAAATATTATTTTGAAGTTTAACACAAATTGTCGAAGTTTTCATTTCACGCAGGGGTTCAATGAATACGAAACGTGAAAAAACCTCACCCTTTATCAAAACACGTACATTTCCTTTACTAGATCTTGGTAAAGGTCCGAAAATATCAATAAAAAGCCTCTGCCGAACACGCTCAGGGGGTTGAACAGAATAGTGCCCTACTTTAGTAACTAAAGGTTGTTTAGTAAATTGGCAATCATGACAGGCTCTGATGTAATGCTGTATATCCTTCCTCATATCAGGCCAAAAAAATTCACGCTTAATCTTCAACTCAGTTTTACGAATACCCATGTGGAGAGTCATGGAAATAGCCTTTGGGGTTCAAACTCTAACCTTTCCTCTGTTATTTACTAAAAATTAAAAAATACCCCCTCACGCAATTGAAATTTTCCACCCTTTCCCGCAGCAATGTCCTGTATCAACTGTTTACCCTGTGGGTCCTCATTTTGCCATTTTCATATATTCACGAAACTTTCGGGAATTAACTTGTAACATGTAACTTAGTTAGAGTCACAGAAGTTGCTCAAAATAGTTCTTTTGGAATTAACTCCAGTCAGAATATAAAATTTTTATTTAGTATTGTTCTATGGAAAAGGTAATATCTTTGCTGAGTGAAGTGAACTGTACAGCGAATGTTTATATTTGCTTTGCTTACAAAAAAATACCTTTACGTTATATATTAATACTAGCAGTCCCCCGCGGCTTTGCTCGCGAGTATTATTCGTAACTGATAATATTTACTTTAATTTAAAACCTCTTTGTACACAAGATTGGTACTTCAGTCATCAAGTGTTAGCATGTCCAAGCGGCTAGTTGAACTAATTCTGCAACAGGATAAGTAGTTCTAGCTGTTCACGCGAAAAGCAGTCTTAAGTTTGTCCCTGCCACTAACAGCGACTTCGCCTGGGCCTTATTTAAAAAACTGCAAATTTGACGTTCTAGGGTAGTTACAGACGTCTAAGGTAAGTGGTTAATCGAATGAGAAACATCTGTTTACCCTGTGCACAACCATTGGTGACGGTGCCCTCAATTATATATTTTCAAAATATTCACTTGAACTTTATTGACATTACAAAGTTTCAGAGAGTAAAGGTTTCGCGGAAACGTATTTGGTGCCCCAAACCTGGATTAGTGAGATGATATATCGTCGGTTTACTGCCAAAAGTGACAAAGTCAAAATGAGATAAAATTATAAAAATGCTAGGAATATGTATATGTTGTTCACGAACAATTGCCCGGTTTAAAGTCCATTCGTCGTTTCCTACTGTTGTGTCACAGTACAGTAACATACCACATTTTTGTTAATATCTACAATTTAATACTGTTTTAAACGAAATGGCATTTGTGACTTAATCACTTTTGGCAGTATACCGACGATATGTCAGCTGATATTGTAGAGGAACCTAAGTGGAAAGCGAACTGCAATTTTACCCCTTTTAAAGATTACATGTAAATTGCACTAATTCGATCTGCCTTGTAGTTTTTGTGTGTCAAAATTGAACGTTCGCACGCAGCTTTAACGGAATTTGAGCCCAGAACCTCCCGGAATTTAGACCTGAGTGACAAACAACTGCGTCACGTAACGTCGAAATAATTCAGGAAAATAAAATTTATTAAAAAAATAAAAAATAAAATATGTGTGTCCTGGGCTCATAGAGGTTGTACAACACCACGTCTCGATAGGTTACTGTAGAGTGAAACTCCTGTATAGGTTGTTTCTCGCTGCTCGTTCCTGATTTTCGGATCGTCTGCCTTGATTATTGACCAACTAAGTTTTATTCTTAATAATCACGTTTCTTATAAAGAAAAAATTTACATATATATATTTTTTTAAATATTTACGTAGGCATCACACTGACGCGAACAACACCTCAATATCGCTACTGGTTAGATCGATATCGTGGGTTGATGGAAAACAAATTTTGTGCTTTTTCACCCTTTTGGGTGTCGAATTTCGAAATATTTTAAATTTACATCTTAGACATTTGTATAAGTGTACAACTGAAATGTAAATCACATCGCTAGCCCGTTCAGTCAAATCAATATCGATCATTCACTAAAAAACACGTATCACCCCTGCACAGTATTGAGAAATCGAATTTCGAAAAATCTGAAAACCGTTTTGCGATAATTTCTGTAATCATCATCCTGAAGCAAAAATTAAATGTATATCTCGACGGGTTCGATAGATATCGAGGATTTATCTAAAATACGTTCAAGGTCTTTTCACCACTTAAGAGAGTAAATTTCGAAAAACCCTTGAATCACGTTTTAGAATACTTTATTGGATTCTCTTGGACGTAAAAAAAACACAACATTAGCCCGCTGGATTCAAGATATATCGACGATTAATTTAAAACGCTACTCACCACTTTTCACCCCTTTTCACGTCCTTAGGTGGCGAAGTTCGAAAATTCCAGAAATTACTTTTTAGGTATTTGAGTAAGCATCAATCCTAAACAAAAATCACGTCGCTATATAAAAAACTATGGGATCGATATATATCGAATGTGAGTCGAAAACTCATATTACCCCTTTTTTGACCAGTTTAAGGCCGAATTCAGAAAATATATTTTAAATGGTACTTGTGATATTTACAAACGCACCAATTTAAAGCAAAGTGCACTTCGATATCTCGATTGATTCGATAGATATGGAAGGATAATCGAAAACGCATTTCACGTATTTTCACTCCTTTACATAAAGAATTTCGAAACGTCTTTGAGTCCTGTCATAGACATTTGTAAAAGTAACCAAATAAAGTTAAAATCACGACGATAGCCAATTGTATTTCAAAGATATAGACGATTCATTAAAAACACATTTTGCCCTTTTTACTGCCTGGGGGTCGAATTTCAAAAAAGCCTAAAACTGCTTTTTGGGTATTTACAAGGCAATATTTTGAAGAGAATGTCAACTCTCTATCCCGAAGGGTTCGATATATATCTATAGTTGATTGGAAACTAATTTAAGGTCTTTTCAGCCCCTTAAAAGTTGAATTTCGATAAATCCTTAAATTGGCTAATATGCATTTTTACGAGTCTCCGATTTAAGTAAAAATCATGATGATTGGCCGTCGGGTTTGAGCTCTATCGACGTTTCTTCGGAAACACATTTCACCCCTTTTCACCCCCTTAGAGGTAGAATTTCGAAAAATCCCTTCTTAGTGCTCGCCTACGACCTGAGGGGAACCCCCACAAAAAATTTCACGATTCTTGGTCCAGTGGTTTGGGCTGCAGTTTGATATGTCAGTCAGTCAGTCAATCAGTCAGCTTTCATTTTTGTGTATAGAGATGTACAGACTCTGACTAGGGAATTATTAATTTTGCCATTTAAGTTTTATGCTGACCGAGATCAGGGATGCTGCCTAGTAGGAATGGTAGTATTTTGGGTTGTTAAAAAAATAACAACGTTTCTCGGTGTCGCAATAACAAAAGCCAATAGGGACATAGTAAAGGGCTGTTAGGAACGTCTATTGGAAAATAATTAAGAAAAAAGTTCGATTCTGGTAACGTACAGGATAAGACGTATCCGAATTTGGCTCTGGAGGAAACGACGACTGGACCCATTCCCAGGCTATTGGTAATCTATCCGGGAGGTTTGAGAAATACTTCCTGACCTAGAGGACAGTCTGCAGGATTCCTGATGTTCTGAGAGGTACATTTTCCATGACGGGAAGGATGTTCGTCGGTCCAAGTCTAGTCAACATCGCAGTCTCTACATTGTGCCTGTTTAAGGCCTGAGTTTGTCCTCGTTAGTCCGAGGGAGGGCTATACCCTCTGTCCGTGGTGGAAACCACGATAACCAGGTTTCTTTCGCCATCTGCCAAATGTTTCCTGAACTCAGGAGAGTTCAGGACTTTGAAACCAGTCTACTTCAAAACGTGGTGAGCTTTTCAATCCCCTCGACACCCAGGAGCTTCGTAGATATTGTAATTACTTCAGTCTTCAACGTAATTAGAATTAGCAGTAGAAGAGCCACATTCTGGCGGGAATCCCTAGAAGATAAGAACACTCAAGCCGGAGCATAGATACTAACTGTATTGAAGAAATCTACATGATAATTGCTAGCTTGTTCTCATCAAGGTCGTTCTGTTTTAATGTTGCCAGGGAAGTATAAATTTAGAAATCTTGACGTAATACAAACATGGTAATTTTCAGAGAACTGGTAGCTGATCTAGTAAGAGTCTATAGTATCCCCACTGATGTCAAACATGGATTATTAAGATACACAGTTTAATTTTAAAATATTGTCCACTTTCATTTGTATAAAGTTAAACTACATTAATTTTGTCTACATTTATAGTCTGGATTTCAAGAGAGCCCAAGTTATCTTTACAAGTTATTGTTGCTTAGGGTCTGTTTTGTTCATTACAAATAAAACTCATTTTCTGTGCCAGAAAAGGAGAGATAGTTCAGAAACTAATTTTTTTATATTTTATGTGTGTATTTCTTACGTACGGAAAGAGGGCTCACGTACACTCAAAGTTATATATTACAAACTGCAACACCCTACAGCTTTCTCCTTCCTCGTTTCCCTTCTGCACCTGGAATGAAAATCTTTATCTTTGTTTTTAAATGCATTCAATGTGTGACATAAACTACGATCTAAATAACTTTTATAAATCTCTGCAAAGTCTTAGTCAACGCATACCTCTCCAAACGACGCTGTCTGTCTTGTGGACTTTCTTGACTGCGGAGTTCAGCCTTTCGAGTAGCTTCAGATAGCACAAACTGTTGTCTTTCAGGAGTGTAATCTTAAGGCTGCGTTAATTTGCGCCTTTTGGCTTCATTTCGAGATTTTTTAGTTTTTCTCCCAATCCCCGTGTTTAATACTTTCACTGAAGCTTACAAAAGCATAATGAAAAACTATTCAAATTAACTTAATTGTAATTAAACTCTGCAACCGCAAACTAACTCAACGAAATAATCACCTAAGCATAAAATAATTATTATCATTATCATTCAACAAAAAATTATTCTTATTTGTAATCAATGCGTACCAATAACTTATTTACAAACAAAATATTAAATAAAACAAAAGAAGTACAAACAATAAATAAATTCACATTGAATCTCAAAACGTGCGTTGTTGCACTAATAACTTCTTTAATAATATTTGGTGTATGCGAGTAATTTAAAAATAATGAAATAAAAGTAAAATTATAAATTTTTAGTAACCCCCGTCATAAAAAACTCTAATATTTAAAAAAAAAAAAAAAATTTCTCTCGTGGCCTTTTAACTTCATTAAAAGTACCTATTAATATTCACTTCAGGGGCACGCTAACAAAATTAAATATAAAGAAGAATACAAATAAAACAAATATTTCTTATGATAAAAGTAAAGATTATACGTCGACTCACTCTATGTAAGCAACGTTGGCATGTAACAAAACAACAATATCCAATCTTTTAGTTTTCAGTCTTGATTAATTTACTCTGAAAAATTCGCAAAATAAACACAACCATCAAAGACATCTGCCCTGACGTGTCTGCCCGTTCGGTTCGCCGCATTATGTGACGCCCCCGGCCCCCCTTGCCATTACCGCACATCGCGCAAGGCTATCAAGCGAACCCTCTTATATAATTGGTACAATATCGAAACACTGCTTGTACTTAGTATACCTTGTAACAGTGATGTATAAAACTAAGTTCATACGTACAATTTTAAACTAGTTGATATTTTCTATTTTTTTCTACCTATGTTAACGTATAACTAATTATACTTCACATAGCGGTCCCCTGACTTGACGATGATCATCATCAAAATATTAATATGTACTTTCAATAAAGTTAAAAGGCCAAGAGAGAAATTTATTTCTTTTTTACATTTTAGAATATTTTTTATGTCGACGGTTACTTGAAAATTTTACTTTTAATTTTATATTTCCGTTATTTCTACTAAGACAATTTCAATAACTGTTCTTTTTTTATTATTTGTAATCGTAAATATGTCCAAGTAATGAAACTATACCTTAGTCAATATACATGTATTGAAACACTTTATGCGTTCACATTCTACATATTATTTTGATGACGTTATAAGCTGTTAATTCTTTACCGGTTATGTCGGAATATATGACTGACCGAATACGAATTAAGAGAAAATCCTTATTTAACTCAGCGAATTCTTACAGTTCAATAATACATTATCGCAACGACTTATAGCTGAGATTCATATCAAGCGTATTACATACATGAATGTTCTGTTGTGAATGTATCTATAATGTTTAAAGTTTCAGTTGGTTTTGCAATAGCTAACGTAAAACTACACTAAAAGGCAACAATGTCTCCTTCCTATAAATCATAACACTTTATTAAATGTATTACTGTGCCATAACAAAAAGAGTTATGTTGAAGCTATAAAGCAGAATGACGTTCACAGCTTAGGGAAACGAAATGTCAAGCGAGGATTAAAGTAGCGTGGGTATGAGATCTGCAGGGACAGCGTGTGAGAGACGGACAATAGCAAGCGAAGAGATAGTCTATCAGCTGAGTGAAAAAATGCCTTCAATCGTGCGGAAAAGACGAGTGAGGTGTCATTTTATTCAGTTTTTTCAGTAGATTACGAATATACTAACCCGGAAATCGAAATCGGTAGCTTTCTATCTTAAAATGTCGTTCAAAGATGGCGGATCAGCTGTACGACCACTTGGGCTTTAAGCTGACGTCACTTTTTCCCTGGTACACGTTTTTCACTTCTGTAAGCGTCATTTTGTTTCATTTGAAATGCTTAATCAGAAAATGTATAGTAGTTAAAAAATTATGAATATATACTATAAAATACGCCAAGAGAAACTCGATGCACTATTAATTTT
>PNEQ01109304.1:0-35715 GCA_003012365.1 Medauroidea extradentata
AATTGTAGAAATAAATTTAATTGTGCACCAGTATATGATGAAAAATTAATATTACATCATTTTATTTTAAAATAACTTAAGTTTCGTCCATATTTCACATAAATACAGTTTGTTTTGGTTTCAGATTTGTTCGAAACAAAACAGGAAATAAAAGTAAATGTAAACATCCTGTGAACAAACCCTGTAACCGTCCTCCTGCCTCGTTTGCCAGAAACGTGCAAACACCCTCAGCCTGGTTGCAGCATGTTTGCAAACACCCTTGTAAACAGGAGCGCTAAAATGCTCTGTTTACAGGTACCGCTACCAATTCAACCGCTAAAATACGCCTAATGTGAATCAGGACCTACTCAATGTCACACCAGTGTAATCATTTTAAGTTTAAAGTTAATATTTACTAAAATTCATATCTGAAGTAAATTAAAAAATTTAACTGATATATTAAATATAAAAAAAAACAGAAATAGCCTATGAAGGATCACAAATTACCTTACCATTGAAAAATCACAACTTAGTAGAGAATCTTATACTACCATTGTTTATATTAGTGGTGATGTCAAGGCGAAGAGTGGAGAGGCTTGTTAGGTTCAAGGTGGTGAAGGGAGAGTGGGGATGGGGAAGGTTAGGTACCCAGTTAATCAGAAGTGATTACAGAGGAAGAGGGAACAACAGTGAGAAGCTTCAGAGAGTTTGCAGGAGGACGGAGAGGGGTAGTCAATGATGGTCAGGTCGGTGAGGGTGTGGAACATGCTGAGGAAGGAGTTGGTGAGGGTTGAGAGAGAGGGGTGGTTCGGGAGGGGTCTGGAAGGAGAGTGAGTGGGGAGATGTTGACTTGCCACAGAGTGATAGTCCGTCTGCAAGATTGTTGATTATTATTATTATGTGACAGCTTTGGCTGAGTGGGAATATTAGAGACGAGATTAAAGGCGCTTATGAAAATGTAGTAGGTATAATCCTACTCTGTACTGTTGGTCACATGACTGGATCTACTCAGTCGTAGGATGCTTAGCAATCAGTCATAAATCCGAATAGTAGTTACTTGGCGGCAATTTTAAATAAAATTAGACAAAATCAGCAGAATCTCAATTTCAGTCGCCAATCTGCAGTCCTGTGAACCAGGTTAGATCATTGCATAGTAACATTTTGTACTAATACAGTATATGTATAGGTATATCATTACAATTGCATATTAGTAGTGTATACTACACAAAAATGCTAGCGCTAACACCTGAACATTTACGTAGCAAATTTATTGCATAGTAAAAATGTTCTCTAACACATAATCGCTGCTTTTTGCATTAATCGAGAGTTTACTATACGTTACTTTAATTTGAAAGATATAAAGTGTATATGTTTAAAACACCTAATTATTATTATATAATTTATTCCATACCTGAATTACTTTCTTTGGTGACATTTTCACTTGATTAACTTTTCCAGACTTCTCGTTCAACTATAATACTATGATACGACATATTTTCTGTGAAAATACACTCAGACCGCCTTACAACATATTTTCTATCTTGTACACATGTGGGAGTCAGTTTACTTTTTACGCACGCTTTTTGTTTATTGTCTGCTGGCTGCTGTCTTCCCTTCTCAGCGTGAATCCGACGACGAGATTTAATTTAATATTAAGAGTTCTTGAGGGCCAGTAGATCTTTATTGCATGACAGTCTTGACTGATTTACTCGCTATCGAGTAGATCCAATTTAGTTTTTATATGCGCGTTAAGGTGTTAGGAACAGAAGAGGATAGGTATTCTGTGCTTGACAATGTCTGTAAGGGAGTGGAATTTAATTTCGGTGGAGTTGAAGGTGAAGAAGGCTGGGAATTTTTGGAAGGACGTGGCATAGTTGGTTCGCAATTAAGTGGGCACTTTTGAAGACCATCTAGAATGGAATCATACTTTAAAAGTGCTATTTACTGTGACCTGAGGTGTTAACTTGAGAGTACGGTACAATCTACTTCTCGACCGTGTCAACTAGTCCTGCGGGAGAAAAGTAAACTGTCACTCTGTTGTCCTTGACAGGGTGTCTGGCAGCTGGGAAAAAGTGGGAAATGTACGGAATTTTTTTTACAATTGGAATTGTTCATAATTAATAAAATTTCCGTGAATTATCTGTTGAATGTTTTAGCCACTGTAAGCGTAGTGCGTTGTCCCATGTTCTCAAAATCATAGCTTAACCGTGGACCGTTGTGGTGGAACCGCTTTAGCTACTATAACCTCTTCAGTTGGTTATATCCAGACCGAACGAGAGTCTTCACCAGTGTTGCGAATCATATCAGAATTTCATTACATGTAGCAGAATTTTGACTGGGCTGAAGCTAGCTCTGTTTCAGATCTATTTTTCCTCCCCTACATTCTTCCACTTCGACAGCGTAATAATGGTCGGAAGGGGGTGAGGAAGAAAAAGTGATAAATAAATAAGTTGCACAGCCCAACGGATAAAATAAGGGCGTCTTGTATCTAAATACAAGAAGGACACAAGAACCTATTCATATTATTCCATGCAAAAACCGTATAAGTCAAACATTTTTTCTACAAACATCCCACTCAGCGCAAGAAGGACACAAGTCACTTTTTTCTTCAATAAGCAATAAAATTGATGTAATAAAACCCTGCTTTAGAAAATAAGAAAAAAAATCGTGCAGTCATATGCTAGCAGGAAGAACTCAAGAAACAAACTTCATTTTATGAAAAATGTTTACAGGTATTTAAAAAATGTATGTATCATGTAAGTATTTATATCACAGTTATTCGCGAAAATCATACTTATGAATATATATTTTTTGCTAAAAAAAAGCCATATTTGGCAATATTTTTTTTGCTATAAGTTAGAAATGTAACAATACGCCGTATTATCTATCATATCCAGGACCATTTCTATATATCGTTGTAACATTTTCGTTTGAGTAACCCCCGGACATCAAAATCAAACATGTGGTAGAATCATCCTACATATTAAAATCTGGATACAATTGGCAATTTTTTTATATGTAAGGCAAAATGTAACAATATGCCGTATGTTCTATCACATTAAGGACAGTGTTTAGATATCGTGGTAATATTTTCATTCGCGTAACCCCGGGAGATCATACTCAAATATGTACTAGAAATCTCGTACTTTGTAATATCTTGTTAGATTCGGCCTTTTTTTTTTTTTTTTTTTTTTTTTTTTTTTAGCTGCGAAGGACGAAATGTAACAATATGCCGTATGTCCTGTAACATTAAGGATAATGTCTAGATTTCGTGGTAATATTTTCGTTCGAGTAACCCCCGGAAGTCATACTCAAATATGTCCTGGAATCATCACTGTTTGTAATATCAGGCTAGATATAGGAATTTGAACTGTTGAAAGACGTGTAACAATGTTCCGCATGTTATATCAAATTAACTATCTTGACTTGATATCGTGGTAATATTTTCGTTCCAGTAACCCCCGGAGAATATCCATAAATATGTACTAGAAACTTCCTACTTTGCGATATCTGGGTACATTAAGAATAATTTTTGGAATGATGGACGAAATGTAACAATATGCCGTATGTTCTATCATATTAATGACCATGTCTAGATATCGTGATAATATTTTCGATCGAGTAAACCCTGGAGATCAATACCAAATTTGTGCTAGAAACAACTCACTTTGTAATATTTGGCTGGATTCAGCAACATTTTTTATATGAAAGGCGAAATGTAATAATATGCCGTATGTTCTATCATATTAAGGACAGTGTCTAGATGTTGTGGTAATATTTTCATTCGAGTAATCCCCGGAGATCATACTCAAATATGTGCTAGAAATCTCGTACTTTGTAATATCTGGCTAGATTCTGCTTTTTTTAGCTGTGAAGGATGAAATGTAACAATATGCGGTATGTCCTGTAACATTAAGGATAATGTCTAGAGTTTGTGGTAAAATTTTCGTTAGAGTAACCCCCGGAAGTCATACTCAAATATGTCCTGGAATCATCACTGTTTGTAATATCAGGCTAGACATTGGAATTTTAATTGTTGAAAGATGTGGAACAATGTTCCGCATGTTATATCAAATTAACTATCTTGACTAGATATCGTGGTAATATTAAATGTTTCAGGAACTTCCTAACATGGCAGATGCAGAAAAAAAACTCTTTTCATACATTAAAATATAGCAAGAGTTTAATTGGTGATCTAAATGAACATATTTTGCACTTTCGAGGCCTAAAAGAGTAGAAGCTGTAAAGATGACAAAGCACTCACATCGCGTGTTCTCCGTGACTCTAGGCACAAGACACATAATTGGCGTGTAGTATTCTCGTCAACTCCCCTCTATGAGACATTCAGTGGTAGCCATATCAAGTCATGCTGTAATATTTTAGATTAAAGTTATTTGGTACCTCCTATACCTTTCAAAATATTCTGAACCATGAGTGTCGTACCTAACAAGAACCACTAGAACACAAATTTTTGACAGTGATGAAAAAAATATGATTTGCAGATTAATGGAGGATTTGTAAAGGGTATGCACATATATGGCCTTTTTTGAACGCTATTTCTAAGCAAACATCCCTTAGACCGGTGTCACACTATGTTTCTACCGCTGCGACAGAACCGGAACGGTTTAACGGGATGGGCATAACACATTGTTGTAAATGTGAGGTGTCCTTGTGCGGCGCTGCCGCAATGACCAGAAGCTGCTGCAGTATGCTGCGGCAACGCGGCAAGACTGGACAGCCGAAACCAAGCGACAACACACACAGTCTATTGTGTGTGGTCACACTGTGCAGTAGAACCGGAAGGGCTGACCGTTTTATTGTTTGGTGTTGCCATGTTCGACGTGGATAAATTTATTGTGTGCATTCAAGAGAGGCCATCACTCTGGGAAAACCAGTCGAAAGAATATTCGGACAGAAATTGCCGAGAAAAATCATAGATGGAAATTGGCTTATTAATGTACCAGGGTTTCATGGAGATGGACGTAGCGGAAAGAAATGTAAGGGAGACATAATTTGTGTTTGGGGCGACAATTTTTATTTCTGGCATGTAAAAGTATTTCGATGAGTAAAATGTACAATTGGACTCGATTTATGTATGCATTATACCACCGAACAAATAGCACATAGCATACACATTATTCCTAATAGTAGCAGTGAAAATAAAACAATTGTTGCAGTAGGCATTCCATATTCGCTAAAAGATTTGGTCTACACTATATTTTGTCTGTGTAGTATTTTACAAAAATGCTGTTCTTTAAGTGTAACAATGAATATTTCTTTAAGTACACAGAATAGTCTCCAGTTGTTGCAACAAACAAAATTACTATTAAGTCATTTCTTTGAAAGATTATTTTGTTTGTGAAACAGTAATATATGCAATGTTCCTGCAACCAAAATTTGCATTATGCTAAAGAAAACAGGAATAACAAAAATATTAGTGTTAATTTAATACAACATAATTTCAACAACAGTTCATGTACAAGTTGCATCAACTTATCTTTAAAAAAAAAAAACTTTGCAAACAAAATGTATTTTTGTGAAAATGTTTCTCGTTTCATTCGTTTGAAATCAGTTGAATGTAATGATAACAGTACACGCGTAGGAATAAAATTAATATATTTATTCATGAAGGAATTCATTAATGTAAAGCTAAATGAAAAATGTATTCATAATGTTTTGCATTAACTGTTAATTTTTGTAATAATTACATGAAGCATTTCAAACCAACATTACAGGGCCAGAGTTCCTACGTACATTAAGGGCGTTCAAGCGTGAAATTCGTAATTTTATTTGAGTAAGAAACTATGTCAGTTTTATAGACGTCACTATAAACTGCATTTTCCTCTTATGGAAAAATTTTAGCATGCATAGTATCCGAATAACGGCGTGTCAAAGTCGAAATACACATGATTATGGACGCATACAATCAAGGAAAACCATCAGACTTACTGAAATAAAATAATTTACACTGATATTAGATGTCACTGCCTAATGGCGAAAAGTTATTAGAACATGAAATAACGTTTCTACGTTTATTTAAAAAATTGTTGAAAATAAGGTTTTTAATGACAAAAATTAGCAACACCTATTGTACACTAATAAAAAAACTTGCCAATTTCAATGAAATATTTAGTTTTTGGCAAATAGCAGCATTCCTTCTGATTACAATGATACCAAATTTATAGCTTTGAGTAATGTAAATTCGTCGTGATGTTTTTTTGCGTTAACAAGTGCATTTCTCCTTCTGCCGTGCGACGAGCTGCCATGGCGAGGTGTCGAGTTGCCGCGATAAGGTACTGTAAGGTGGCGCTCCTCTTGGGAACTATTCCAACCGCTTGGAGAGGAGTGAAGATGTGTGGGTGGCTCACTTGATGTTTGGGTTTTCGCGGGGTTTTTTGTTAGGTGCGGTGTCAGAGGGTCGTAGTGGAGTAATAAATAGTGATATTGCGAATTGGTATTTGTTTGAAGCTTATCAACATGGCCAAGTTTCAGAGACGAAGACAGGCACGGACTTACAAACGCAGTAGGAAAACTAAAGTTCAACGAGCGATTTAGAAGAACAAGAAACTGATCCAAAATCAACCTACTTACAGCAAGGAAGATATGACGTAAGTCACGTTTTTTGTCACATTTAATTTTAATTTTATTGCTTAGTCACTAATACCTGTTCACAACTGTACGTTTGTCTTTGAGAAAATTTGAGAAAATTACTACTATAACAAATTCTAAATTAAATAAAAATTAATTATTTGAATAGTAAACAAACATTACGTAAGATGACATTAGGGTTTAAATCCCCTTACTATATTTTATTATAAGATATAAATTATCACTTTAAATTATTTTTTATCACTACCGATATTATTAAAGCTTTATTGTTCGTGTCAGATGCCTTTACTTTTAATACTCAGTGGCAAAGAAAAACGCATTATGAATGTCCGACTTATAAAGTTGTATTTAAATTTGTTTAATTTTTTTTTTTTTGCAATACCCCGCGATACATTTTGTGTACAGTAACTTATTTGCATCAACACAGTTCAGTATTTTTGTTCGATGCTGCATGCTAATGTAGACGAGACCGATAACCATGTATGTGTAGTTCATTAAACTTTAATGACGTTTTGTTAGTGTTTTTTCACAATTTCCTTATAACGATATTTTAACTTTTGGGTTTACGAATCGGTTCGTAAATTACGAATATCAGCTCTCTTAAATATCAATACTGTATTTGCGAAAAAAAAAAAAAAAAATCCAATAAGCAACTTACAGTACAAAATTAGAATGTACGCGTGATTATAGCCACTTAAATTTTAGCAAATTGTATATTTTTTGCAACATAACGTGTTTCATTTACTTTATTACACGTTTTTTTTCGAATACTATTGTGTGAAGTAGTTGTTTTTGTCACGTACACAATTTGTAAAAGTTAAATTTGTGTTCAGTTGTGCAATATTTTGGTTTAGTCAGCGTGTTTTATATTATTTCAAGTTGACGGGGACGAGGGTGGAGGAGATGGTGATGAGAAAATACTAGCGTGCTCTAAGATCGTTCCCGACTAGGCGCCAGCCGGTTAGCAGTGAACCGGCACTCAGATGTTACGAGTGGAGTTATCTCAGGGTCGTGTGGCCGACACTTATGTCTAGGTACTTACACGATGAAGCCAGCTTCGGACGTTTCCGTAACATCGATTCGGGTATGTCCGGTATCGCGACTTCTCCTTGCCCCCCATCATAGCCACCGCTGTCCGGTACTCGCCACACCTCCGCTATACTAGCGTCACATCACTAGACAGCTGTCGAGTCTCGCCACGTCTCGTTGTTACACACAAGTCACAATACAGCAAAATATAAAGTAAAACTGCTGGAAAAATTTGACATATTTTAAACAATACTACAAAACGTAACCATTTTATCATATTATCAGCAGAACATAGTAAAACATAAAATGCAAATGTTGAACAAATATCAGATTTTTAAACACGTTTTTACGAACTCGCTTTCTTGCCTCATTGTCTTTGTGGTAACAACAAACAGTGTATTAATTTAAGGGTTAATTAACTCGCTTTATGGTCTCGCTGTTCGGTACAAATTTTGTAATCAATTTTAAACTAACCTCCTGATGAGCTAGAGTCCTGAAACTTTAGAAGTAGCTCAGAACAGGATGACATTGCAATATAAGAGGGGGAAATTTTAATAAAAATAGTACTAGGTTTAATACATATTATTGCAAAATTTCACACACACGAGACTTAAACGCAGGAAATAATTTTAAATAAATATATTTTTTAATATACCACGATTTTATGTATCGACTGTAAAGTACAAAATAATTTATCCTACGAAAATATTTTAAAGATTTAACGAAAAAAATAGTGGGGTTCTTGATGTAATAGATAACGGATGCGTTAATAGTTCCCCTAAGTTATTAATAAACAATATTATTGCACTGCAAATGATATGAACTGTTCTGTGAATTTTCTCAACGACAACAACTCTTTACATTCCTTGCTACTATGTATTGCATGCGCCCCAGGTTTTCTTCGTTTGAAATCTTATACATTGTATAATGGGAGAAATTATTTCGTATTTGTTTAGTCAATTTTAAAAACGTAATATATGAAAAAAAAATATTTAATATGTTTCAACAAAGTAATTACTACAAAAACACAACCGTTTTAACATATTTGTTTTACAAAGAAAAAATAACTACAACTGTTGAAAAAATTTGATATTTTTGACCATATAGCCTAATTACTTAAAAAACACAATCATTTTCAGCCTTTTAGTATAACAGAGCAGAACATGAAAATACAGCTTTTAAGAAAAATTTAGATTTTATAAGCAAAATAATTACTACAAAAAACAATATTTTTAGTATATTAGCACAGCACAGCAAAACATTAAATGTAACTGCTGGAAAAAATTGAAATAAAAAATATTTTTTATAAAACAAAGCATTTTGACGGCGACGTAGAAGTCTTTTATTTTATTTTTTAGAAGAGGCAATATTTTCCTAAATTTTGCGCCCATTCTGCTATAAAAAAACTATCTTCGTCCTCTCATTTTATTCAAAAATATGCTGAAATAAATTATGTCTCTGTTTACCCACTACCGAGCGAGTTAGTACAACGTTTAGAATATTGGACTCGCTCACTCGCGTTAGAGAGCATACGTGTTCGATTCCAGTCTTCGGTCAAGTTCCTTTGATCTATTGTTGTGTATGTGTTACAGTTTCTAATGATCTTGGCTGTCGACGAGATGTTAAGTCCACTTCCCTTCCCGTTTTAGCACTCAAGATGCTGCTGATGCAAGTACCAATCAAAAATGTATTTATTAAAGGGCTGACGCATGATGCATGAACAGTGTTGTAGAGTGTCGTGCTACGCCTATTCTTTTTTATGCGAAAAAGTTAAACTTATTCTAATAAAAAAACACACAGTTAAAACCAGGCTTCTAACACTTTAAAAATGCAACATGCTAATTAGAAACATGTTTTTGGGGGGCCCCTTAAAATGGCTAAAAACGGCTTTTTTAAAACAGGAGTTGAAAAATTCTACCCAAATTCGTAAAACAAACGTTGGAAGCATGCGTTAGTCTTTATTACAAACTTTTCCCAAGTAAAATTGTAGGGTCACCGCTTTAAGTCCCGTAGAAAAATGTGTAGTAGGAAATCACTGCTCGCCAAGCAGTTTGGCGTGCCGCGAATATAAGCGATGCTGTTACCGTCGAGTGTGGAAAACTGAACCTTATTGCTTCACTGTCTCCTCGCATCAAACGGGCAAAATTACATCAGGTGTATAGTTCTCTTATCCTATATACTACAATACATACAAGTGTATTTGTATTCATTGTGCTACATATATTGTTAACTGTAGTCCATAAGATAAAAATAAACTAATCAAACTAATCGTACAGTTCAAATAAGTATATTCCTCATATAGTATAGAGAGTATCGCACCTGAAGCCATTAACAAATTTCCAAGACGATTAACGATTATCATTGTTCGCAGCTCTCTGTCGTTAAATGGAAAGGGAACTAAATTCATCCCTTGCCCCACCACTTATGACGACTCCGTGGTTTAGTTTAACACAGCACGAATCAAATCGAAAATGTAATTTTGTTGAAACTCTTCTTCATAAATGTAACAGAATTTTAATCAAAATTAAGAATGCTACACTAAACAAATTAATGCAACAATAAGGAGGCAACTATTGCAAGTAAGTTTCATATTTCATATATGCTACAGTGTTGGTTTCAGAAAAAACATAAAATGAGTATGGATAATGTGCTTAAATTTGACTTCGAAATTAATCTACTAATATAGAAAGAATCCAAACTTATGATAGGAGCATTTAATTCTTCCTAAAGTCAAATTATTCCGTTCGTAAATTTTAAACTGGCATTCATCGGCTAATAAAATCATATACACTTTAAAACTAATACACTATGAAGATAAATACTAGTATTCGTTGTGGGGTCCTTGTAAAGTATAGAAGGAAGTATCATACCAACAATATCATTTCTAGTTTTTTTTTTCTTCTGGTCGACGTGGCTTCTACAGTAATGCACTGTAATATTTCTCTATTGGTGAAATACGATATCAAACTTTTTAAATTAGGGC
The DNA here is from genome assembly GCA_003012365.1 of Medauroidea extradentata. Classification (NCBI taxonomy): domain Eukaryota; kingdom Metazoa; phylum Arthropoda; class Insecta; order Phasmatodea; family Phasmatidae; genus Medauroidea; species Medauroidea extradentata. The sequence continues at coordinate 10,601 of PNEQ01109304.1, forward strand.
TGGGGAATGGAGGGCGGGCCTGTATTGTTGCGGTGGGAGGGTAGAGGGGGAGATGCTTGGCGGGCTACACGTGCGTCGCTGCAATACCTCGGGGTCTGCGACGCGCTTAGTGTTTGCGCATGCGCAGACTTAAGTTCTAGGGAAGAGTGGCAAGGGGAAGGGGAAGTGGAGAGGCCGGCCGTACCAGAATCATAGTTACGGAAACAACCGAAGCTGGCTTCATCGTGTAAGTACCTAGACGTAAGTGTCCTCGTCGCCCCTTCCCCTTCCGAACCCTTGCGCGGAAACAACTGGGAGTTCGTAGTGTGCTGCTAGAGCGTAGCACGATCGATTTCTTACCCTCGCCTTTCCTGCAGGGTGGGGAGCCCAAGAGACGTAACCTCTCCCTTCCACGCCCTTCCTCAGACTGAACCTGAAGCGCGCGGCCGCCGCCGCCGGATAATCATCACTGCCGAAGTTCAGCGCGGGGGAAGTACAAATCCCTGTGGGGATTCTTGTTCTCCCAATAGGTTATCATTAGTAAAGTCAGGGTTGGGGTCGGTTAACCCGTCCCGCCCTGCTGTCCTTCTAATAGCCATATTCTACCCGGCGGCAAGCCGTCAGATAGAATGTAAGGAACTCCCGAGTTTCCCCGAGAGCCCCTGGTTTTGTTAAGTTTTTCCCCTTCTCTCCCTGCCTGTACAGGCTTGACATCCGCAGGCTTCATGTTCGTGGTCCTATGTACTTTATGATTATATATTGACACAAGCTTGGGTAATATATCCATCCACTTGCAGCTTCCATGTGCTGAAAAATTTTCCATATTTCATTCTTCAAAATACGATTAAAAGGTTCCACGATACTAGCCTTAAGATCACTAGGTATTTTATGTTTTGACATCAAGGCTCGGAAATTAAAATTGTAGAATTATTTGCAGAGGTCAGTATGTAGATTCTTGCATGGACCTTTATCTTGCAAAACAATATCCATCGCATTTGTTACATCCCTGCCACTCTTAGTTTTACAGCCACTGCCCATGCATATTTACTGTAGCAGTCAATAACAGTCAGCATGTACTTGTAGCCTTTATTCTTGCAAGCATGAGGAATCATTTCAACCAAGTCTGCTTGATACAAGTCCTTCAAACCAAACACATGTACTTTACATCGAGGATAATTTCACCTTGCAGGCTCTTGCAGCTCCCCAGCAATGTTTTGACGACTCATTCTATGTATCCGTCTTCACGCAATTCTTCGACGATGCTAGATATTTAATTTGTATGTGAATTATTTCCAGCCTGCTGCGAAGCAATTAATAGTCTCAATCTCTCTACAATTTCATTGGCATCATTCCAGTAAACATATTCTGAAAGTCTCCCATCTTCTATTTTCTTACGTAGATCAAGACCAGATCCTATTGTAGTTTCTACATCAGGGAACAGCTGGGAAATAATGTTGAATTTCGGATGTTGTTCATCCTTATATTCATTACTGCTATTATCGTTATTCTTCAAATGAGCACTCGTAAGTTAAAAAATACGTTTATACTGTTGCAGGGCACCATGCGAATAAGTACCGGGATTCTACTAGTGAATACTCTTATAAATAACTTACCCTTCGAAGCACATATTCCTGGGTACAGATTCTGTGGACCAGGAACTAAGCTGAAGAAGAAGCTCGAGCGTGGTGACGTCGGAGTTAACAAATTGGACGAGGCGTGCAAGGAGCACGACATCAAGGCTCGGAAATTAAAATTGTAGAATTATTTGCAGAGGTCAGTATGTAAATTCTTGCTCGGACCTCTATCTTGCAAAACAATGTTAATCGTATTTGTTATATCCCCACCACTCTTAGTTTTTACAGGCACTGCCCACGCATATTTACTGTAGCAGTCAAGAGCTGCCAGATGGTACTTGTAAACTTTATACTTGCGAGCATAAGGAATCATTTCAGCCGAGTCTGCTTGATACAAGTCCTTCAAAGCAAACATCCACACTATACTTCGAGACCAGTTTCACCCTATAGGCTTGTGAAGCTTCCCAGCAATGTTTAGCAGACTCATTCAATGTAATCATCTATACATAATTCTTCGATGATGCTGGATATTTCATTTGTATGTGAGTTATTTCTAGTCTGCTGAGAGGCAACTAGTATACATGTGTCTACAATTTCGTTAACATCATTCCAGTAAACATATTCTGGAAGTCTCCCATCTTCCGTAGATCGAGACCAGAACCTATGTATGACCCACATAACTGTGCATTCTCATCACACTCCGCATGTTCCGCAATCTGCTCCTCACACAACTATACTGTCTCCTCACACATCTCAGCCCCCATTTACTTATGCTGAGCATGGCTCCACACATATCTCCTCAAACTCCTCGCATATCTCCTCACATATCTCCTCATGCTCCTCCTCACATCTCCATATCCTCCACACATAGTTCCATCCTCTCTGCATACCTCACAGCATCCATCCACAAATACTGTGTGCTCCGACCTCCTTGAGGGCCACCATATTTCCACACACATCAGACTTTGACAATGACTTATAGTTTTCATACCTTGTGTAGGAGGATTTATATTATTTTTATACTATGACTAAGGTATTCTTTGCTTCCGCTTATTTTATATAAACTTTCAAGTCACAGGACCCGAATTGAATTAACCATTTCCAGCCTACCATTACCTGAGACAAACCATCACAGCATGACTTAATTTAACACCATGTAATCCACCCCCACACCATGTTAAGCACTTAACATACCGTAGGAAGTTAATTATCAATGTTCCCATTTTCTACATAAAATTTCACTACACCAGCACTATATTTTAATTTGTTATGGTAAATTTTAATTCATTTACACACATGCATTATCAAACCATCATTCCAATCAGCTATCATTATATTTCAGAAGCTCCTCGTAACACAACTCAATCCCCCAGATCAGTTTCAACTTAACATGCCTTTACATGCCTCACAATACCATCAGCGATCCTGATTTCAACTATGATTTATGAACATTCAGACATCTTCCACAACCATAATTCAAGTATACACCAACCTAAATCTAGCAGTCATATATTTCAAACCTTCAGTATCACGAAACATACCAACCAACCCTTCTATTGTACTTTCATTACCGAAATCTTACCAGTCAGTTCAAGGAGGTAGGATACCATTCAATGGCAGCAGACAATTTCTACAGCTATAGTCTACATAAAGAGACAAACATAATTGCCATCTAACAACTTAGTTAACTACTCCCTACCAATGAAACAACTATATAAACCACAATTTTATTCATCACATCAGTACTAGTATAAGCATACATACCACCCATTATATTTACCTTAAGAACACAACGACAAAGAGTAAAAGCAAATCCAAAAAGATAAAACCAAACTACATACATATCACCCATCACCAAAACAAAACTTACATACAGTAATGAAACTCCTAAGGCATTTCATATCTCAGACAAAAATTCCACCATGAAGCACAAGCCATACATAAAAAAAATTTATCATTTCAAAACCGAACACCATTATAATCAAAAGAAACTCATTAACCACAAAATGAACTACAGACAAAAACACTCAAAATACAAGCAATGTAAAACCTGTATAAGAACTTCTCCCTACGCATCATACATAGCACCGCAGGCACCGCACATATCACCGCATATAGGACCACAGTCACCGCACATAGCACTGCAAGTTGGTGGTAATATACATATCGAAAAGCAAGAAGTTAATTTACCCATACGTATTACTACCGAAGATGAAGTCACCTCTCACGAATCAAGACATGGTCCCCTTCACACATAAAAATGCATGCATTTCCACAGGCACCACTATTTGTACTGCAGACACAATCATCATCATCATCTTCGCATCCATATCTTCCAACTACCAGAAGCACATACACTGAAGGCATTGGAAATGTCCCTCACCCTCTACAAAAAACTCTACACCCCTTTAAACATATCACCATATGTACGCAGGTCTGCACATAGCTACACATCAGCCCTACAACTGCATACACATCTGTCTTCAGTTTATACATGCTCACACTTCAACACATGTTAACCCTTCCTCAGATGCTACCCATGAGAAGCACATTTAGATGCGAATTATAAATAGTAGCGGTGAAACCAACAATTGAAAAGCTGAGGCTCCAACCATGATGCTATAATATAGCTCGCTGGACACGACTTCTCTCATGCTGACCCTTCAATAGAATGAAGGGTATGTACCTTTGCTGTGTCGAGGATCCTCCATATATCCGAACGGGGACCAATCCATCTCCTGATGCTGGAGTCATTCTGAGATTAGACATGATGAACTAGCCCTTAAGCCAGGTGCTTGGTAACTAAATTGAATCTATGTTTGGGGGGGGGTGCTAAAAGCTCTAAATTTTCTTGCAGGATATGCGTCTGCTTGCAGGAGATAACATTAAGGGTAAATTCTTGAAGACAATGTTGTTTACAACGACTCCCAAATAGTGTAATGTGCAATCCTAGCTACAAGCCATGATGACATTAACACTTCAGCACATATGACAAAGACAGTTGCTGCAGAAACGAGTACACCAGCCTTCATACTTTCTTGCAATGACAAATCAGTTGCAAACCACACCTGTAGGCAGATACATCTAACTTGACCTAAAATTATGGGGAGGCAATTTCCCACCTCGAGCAGCAGGTAACATCCTTGACTGCTTCCATCCAGAAACTAACAGCCAGCAATCATCCTAAGGACAAATCATGTTCATGTGGCAAACAAGAATGGATATGACTTTTGCTGGTGGTATAAGTTCCAAGATAATGTTCAAAAGTGCATTAATTCTTGCAATTTCAAAACAATGGAGGGAAATGCCTAGGCCCACCTCTGGCAGTTGCAGTCACACTGCTTGTTCATAACTGATCAGTGGGCGCAGGTTCTTGATAAACTAAGGTACAGACATACCAGTACTTCTCCCACCAATGCAAGAAAGAAACAAGATATTAACCAAAGAGCTATTTGCAGCCAATTGTAACTGTAATCCTAACCTGCGGTGAACATTTACTAAGACTGAATTTAGGGCTGCCAAGATCTTTTTGTTGGCCTTTCTTATTTATTGATGTTCAAACACCTATAATAGGTGCTGATTTAGTGAAACATCTCAACCTACTTGTTTACATCAGAAACAGAAAGTTACAAGATGGTGTTACCTCCTTGTTAGCAGTTGGTATTTTGACTATAGATGTAAGAATTGGTGCATGCACAGTATTCCACCTGGGGACAAATATGAAAATGTACTTTAGATTTTCCAAATATACTCTCTGCAACCCAACCTTTGTGGCCATTTCATATGAGGTTACTCACACAATTAAAACTATACCTGTCTTGTGCAAACCCAGACGTATACCGCCAATAAAGCTCGTCCCACCAAAATGATATTTCAAGAAAAAAATGGACATCGGTATCGGTCAGCCATAGAAAAGTTTCTGAGATAGTTCACTTCGCCTCATCAGCAAAAACGTAGGCTCATGGCATCCACGGGGTGATTACTGCCATCATAATGACATCACTAAACCAGATAGGTATCTTATTCCTCATGGTAGGATTCCAACTGTTCATTAGAAGGTATAAAATATATTTTTTTCAATACACCTAATCCGCACGTAGTCTGTTACTTAGGTGAAATTCTAATTGCTTCAGATAATGAAGAGGAACATCTTGAACACACCTGTAAAGTCTTCCAGCACCTTAGTGTGTTTCACATCTACATAAACCCGAGTAAATGAGTCTATGGTGCCACTGAGGTACATTACTTTGGAATAGCTGCCCACCATTACGGATTGTCTGTATTATTCCTAAGAGGAAGATTTAATCAAAATTTGTGTCTAAAATAGGAAAAAAAATCTGGTACATTATAGAAATAAAAATATTTTGAAAACTAAGGTGAACCGAGCCCTTAAGCCAGGTGCTTGGTAACTACATTGAATCTAATGTTGGGGGGGGGGGGGCAAAAATCCTTAATTTTCTTGCAGGATGTGCGTCTGCTTACAGGAGATGTGCTAAACTAAAAAATGACAAAAATGGAGTCAGTCAGTATGACTTCTGAATGCCTCAATTATGAGTAATAGAATTTTTCCTTTACAGCAATACAACGATAATAAAGAGTTCGTACCATCGGACGATGCCTTTCCAGGCTCAGTTATATCTGATGGTTTGGTGTGTGAGAATAAAAATCATTCAATAATATTTTACATTGGCTGTCATGTTTTCATTGATTGTGCATTGTTCTGCTAAATGTATTCCTACATTCCATAACATCTGCTTCGCAATATTGCCAACATGTTGGTATTATTTCACTTGGATAAAACGAACTTATATCATGTTCATGACGATCATGTGAATACAAACATGATGTTCTATAAATTTAAAGCTGCATGTTCCTTGTGGTAGAAAGATATGCATAGATTTTGCGTGGTAGTTGAAGACTTTATGCTATACATTGGCAGGTACAGATGTGGATTTCACCATTTCGTAGTTATAAGTCGATGAGAGATTAATCGCATAATCTTGAAATTCAGTCACAATGGTTTTAAAGAGCAAGTAGAAGATAAATAAATAACATGCATGCCCCTGTGTGGCGGTGGAGTAGACTACCACCCCAGCCAACCCGCGTTTGTCGTAAGAGGCGACTAATCTGGGTGCTGTTGTGACCTGAAACTTGTGCGAACCTTCATCTCAGTCTTCTTTCAACTCCTTTATCTCCCGTTTTCTTTTCCTCTCACCTGGTCCATTAGCAGCATCTGTTTCTTTAGCGTCATCTGGTGCCAGATTGCTGTTCTTCCTTATGAAGGCCGATGCTAAAAAATGAGTGCTACCTCCAACTTGTGTGACTATACGAGGCCTTCGTTAGTGCCAGTCTAGCGAACCCTTTCCACTGCCCCCAGCAGTTAAGTCTAGGTGCGGAGCCCATATTCTCATGTAAGTACACCCATGTACACCACTTGGTGCCGTCCTGGTGGGAGGGGTTGCATGACCAACCTGCCCATGTTCCTATACCTGCCAGGGCGACGTGTTTCCCCTATATGGAGGAGGCCGGTGTAGTCAACCACAAGTCCCTTGAAATGGCACTAAAGGATGTTCTCTATAGTGGGGAACCTGGGATGTTTTCTCAGGTAAGGTAACAAAGCTGGCCTCGCCTATGGATGTACGAAATGGCCCCTGGCTTGTCCTGGTGTACACTCGTGTGCTACTGGGTCAGTAATTCAAAGTTAACGGCGGTGATGGGTAGCTGTTCCTATGTACTGTTTAGGTCTGTGGGAGGTAGGTCCCCCTCCCAACAGCTCATACAGTGAGGTGTTAACATTCTGGCATCTTTTGTCCCCCCCCCCTGAAGGACAGGCTGACGCCGAGTCGTATAATGGGGGGTGTAACACCATGGCTTCTAAAAGCAATCAGGGTGGCACCCTCGACCATCATGCCGAAAGAACCTGCAACGGTTTTGGTAGTGACTCAGATTCTTCAGAACCTGAAAATGTAGGAGTAAAGATGCCAACTCCACGATTTATTGTCGAACTGAAGAAAGTTAACGATGGTTGCGCAGGTGGGACAGTCGTTGATTCTAAAATTAAATGATAGAAAATAAATGCTTATTGAGATGTCAATTGCTGCCAAATTATGTGGCCTTCTGGCTGTGAGGATATTCAGTGGTGTATCTAAAAAGTTTCGAGTAGAAGTAAAGCCACACTTAACATTAAAGACAAGTAAGAGAGTCTTCGTTTCCCGATCTTGTTGAAGCATCTGACACCGAGCTTATAAAAAAATTAAACTCGCAGTATGTAATCCATGTGTGTATGGTGATGTGAAAAACCGTTGGTATACTCTTTCCCACTCCAGGAGTGATATTGACATTTGGCACTCAATCCATACCACAGGAATTAAAAATAATATATTTAAATGCACATGTAAAACAGTTCATTCCGGCACTACTGTGCTTTTACAATTGTGAGCAATATGGACATACTTCGGCAAGCTACAAATAACTGTAGTTAGCCCAAAATGTGCTAAGGCTTCACACACAGAGACACTGCAATGTAGCAAACCACTGAAGTGTGTCAACTGTGCAAAATAGCATCCACTATGATCGAAGGAATGTCCTGTCTACCAAGAAGAACAGGGCGTTCAGAAGTGAAGAACAATCGAAAAGATCTCTTTTGGCGATGCATGGAAAAGGTTTACACCAGTACAGGGCTCTCAACCTGATGTGCCATACAATTTAATCGCCAAAAATCGACTATTGACTAGAGGTTCGTGTACCGAGACAATTGATGTGGTTACCCAGACTGAAGTATCTGAGTGCACAAAAAAGCCACAAGGAGCTCAGTCCACCCATACCATAATGGTGGGTACACAATGTGGTTCAAATACCAAAGAAGCAAAGTAGCAAATAAAGAAGTCTCCTATACAAGCGGACGAAACAAAGACAAATCTTAAAAATGATTCGAAAATAAAATCACTATCACATCAGATTTCTACCCAATTATTGGAATCTGAAATGACTACTAATAATACAATAGACAATGGCGAAGGCTCTAGGGCCATTCAAGCCAGTTTTAAATAGAGGTAAAAATACCTTAACACAACCCTTTACTAAAATTGCATGTCCCTACAATGGAATATCCGTGGTTACTCGTGCAATCATTAAGAACTAAAACATCCTTAGTGTCTCTCATTCCAACAGTTGCCTGTCTGCAGGAAATCTACTTTCGCCAAACCGACACAACCTCTATTCATTCCACTGTAAATATTTTGATGCGGTGGACCGTGCCTGCGGAGGTGTGTGCACCGTAGTGAAAAATGGCACATAATGAAACAATACACCTAAGTATGAACTATCAAGTAGTTGCAGTCAGGATATTCCTAGACATTTTCATAACAGTTTACAATGTTTATATAGCTACAGACCAACAAATTCTGTTAGCGGACTTGGAGGGTCTCACCTCATAACTTCCTCCACCGTTCATCATCGTTGTATATTTTAATTCTCACAATTAGTTGAGGGGTTTGTCCCATCGGGATGGCAGAGGTCATACCAAGTACTAATCTAAGTTTACTAAACACTTGCTCTCTTACACACTTTACATCGCACACTGGTACCTAATGTTGCATTGACCTCTCGTTCTGCAGTCCAGCTTTGGTCACTCTGTTTGATTTGTTGGTCTATCTAGACCTATGGGGGAGTGACCACTTCCCAATAGTCCTGTCCTCTGCTGTAGAGCTCCAACACCCTTAACACCTAGATGGGTTATAAAATGATCCGATTGGACACAGTATAGGGAATCCTTCCACTTCACTCCTGAAGTCCCCGAAGATGTGAATGTGGCAGTGGGAAATTGTGGTGTCAGCTGCAGAGGCTGCCACCCCGCAGTCTTCACCTCGTTCTCGCAGTCGATTACCTGCAGAGATGCAGTACATGTGCTCGGCGGCAGGCCTTCCAACCATCCATCACAGGGAAACTTGGAGCACTTCCGCATTTGCCGGGCACAAGCAAGACGAGTTGGAGGAAATTTGTATGTACAATAACGATATAAACCTCAAGTAAGGTAATGTGGGACCATGTAAAGGTGTGCGGTAAAAAAATCAACACCCAGATCCTTTTCTAAAATTATGCAACACAATCATAACACATACACAAGTCATATATAATATTGTAGGTCACGGCTCATGCTTCGAGTAGAGTAAGATACCTTCTCCCATTTCAAGCTATCAAGGCATGTGAGAGAGAGGATATTGATTTTGGGAATGCAATGGGGGAATATTATAATCAACTCTTCTCTCTGCTTGAACTGCAGCGATCTTTAACTCATTCAAAGCAGACATCGGTTGGTTCCGAACTAATTCATTATTCAATGCTTCAGAATTTGATCAAGGAAAGGAACATTTCTTAAACAATTTTAACTAAATGTGGGAATCTGGTAGTTTTAATTCCCATTGGTGCAAATCCATTCTCATTCCAATTATAAAAGCTGGGAAAGACAAGAAAGACATCGAGCTAGAGGCCGATATCCCTAACCATTTACTTCTGCAAGACCATGGAGCGAATTATAAATACACACCTTCAGGATAGCATCTCCTTGCAGTATTCGTCGACATGGAGAAGGCATACGACACTACGTGGCGCCATGGCATCTTGCAACAATTGTTTAAGTTGGGTTTTCGTGGACATCTGCCTAACTTTATTAAAAATGTCCTTTCTTTCAGAACCTTCAAGTCCGACATGGCATCACATTTTCTCGAGAATTCGTACAAGAAAGTGATGTGCCATAAGGTAGCATTCTGAGTGTAACCTTATTTGCTGTCGTCATCGACAATGTTACAGCAGTTGTTTGACCTCTCGTGCAGCTTTCTTGAGCATGGCAGAACGTCAGACCAGCTGACTGTCCAACGTCTTGGTACCTGGGCACTCGGCTGTGGTTTCCACTGCTAAAACATGGCTGTCGAAAATGTGGCATTTTCCCTATACCTGAACTCGTTTTAAACGGTTCGGTTAGTGAAAATAAATTTCCAGGTCATGAATTTAATGTAAAGCTATCATGGAGGTGTCATCAAAAATATAAAAATTAAATGCATGAAGGATGTTAATTTATTAAAGATGTGAGCCGTAGCTGGGGTGTAGACAGAGAGACTCTGTTACAAATTTATAGAGCCTTTTTCGGAGCAGGTTGGATTACGGCTTTATAGTTCACTCCTTAGCATGCCCCTCTGTCTTAAAAACATTGGAGAGTGTTCGCCATGCTGGAATCCGAATTGCGACTGGCGCATCCCGCACCAGCCTATTAATCAGTATGTGCGCAGAGGTTGGAGAATCTCTTCTCCGATACAGGCGGAAACAACTTCTTTTGTCATGCAGAGTGAAGGTGCAATCTGATCCTTCACATCTGCATCATAATAGCTTTATGCAACCGCTTAACTTGCAGTTATATACCTCCAAGCCAAGAGTTTTTCAACTAGCGTGTGTCAAAGCCAAGAGTTTCTCAACAAGCATGTGTCCGATTTGCACATGCCAAGGAAAATACAATCTTGCCCCAACCATGTTTCCAACTTCAAATGTGGAACAACCTTAGTCGACACACCAGGCTGAAGTGAGTCTCAACATGACTGACTTTGGAAAACTTATTACAACTCCATTTGTATATTATGTCCTTTTCTGTGATATTTTAGGTTGTATTTTTAATAATTTTACATGCTTTTATACTTATGGATCCAAAATAGATCCTTTTGTGGGTTGTGCTGTCGTCACTGGCGGATGGAAGAGGTATCTGTTTGGATTACACAGGTCGTGCAGTGTTTTACCTGCAGAGCTGTTTGCTATATTTAAAACTCTGGGTTTTATTAATAGAGGGTTTCACCGTAGGTGATGCTCCGATTCGTCGAGTGCTCTAACAGCAATAAAATCTTATATCTTGCCTCACCCAGTACTTCCCTTCATCAGGGAAAAACTGGTGGCGGCTGAGGGTATGGTTTTACGAGTCACCTTCCTGTGGGTCCCAGGACACGTGGACCTTCCTCGTAACAAGGCAGCCGACGAAGCGTCGAAAGAAGCATGCAGCCTTCCACCTTACGACTTGCCCATCACTATGCGTCATGTGCTGCGTGATGTTCGCAACAATATTTGACACTGCTGGCACAATGAGTGGCGTTCCCTCCCACTCACAAATGAACTTAGTGCCAATACCGATATGCCAGGCCAGAAGTCTCGTTATCTCCGGCTAACCCGCAGAGATGAAATAGTAGTGCTGAAGGGATTTTTAACTGCTTAATACATTTATGCATTCTTTTGATCCTTTTTATCATAACATATCTGCATTTTCATTTTAATCCAGTTTATAAAATGTCTAACAGTTTTTATCGATCATATTGTCGACTACTTTGTGTTTTCTAACATTTTGTAACTGTTTTATCTGTTCTGTCCTTCTTAACTGTTTTACTGGAACCATTTTATGTCTAAACGTTTTATTAACCTTTTTACCTATTCTTCCCGCATTATCTGTTTTACGAGTTTTTTTTGTTGTATTTTAATATTGCTTTGACGTTTTATTCCCAAAAATCGCGTGGGCGCTAATGACCTCGATGTCGAAGCGCCCCCACAAATCTTCTTACTGCCGCTATAATAACAAGCATGGTGGATGAAACTATAGTGCAGGTGATAAATACATTAGTGATTTAGACGAGTCAAAACAAGACACATGTGCAGGCACCAATTAAGTTTGCTGATGTCAGTAGATGGGTTATGGGGCTCCGAGGACAACAGGGTCCAGGGTCCGGATTCTGGGATTCGCGTCTGCCATCTTGGATGACGTCACCCGGCCGCCATCTTGTTTCCAGCCGCCATCTTATTTCCGGTCGCCATATTGTTTCCCGCAGCCATCTTGGATTACATCACTTTCAAAATTTCCCAAAATTTAAAAAATTTCCAAAAATGAAAAAAATTCAAAAATTACATTTTTGCTTCCGGCCGCCATCTTGGAATGAATTCCCCCACCCCCACCTAATTCCAACAGTAATTTGTTTACATATTCTGGAGGTTGCCATATTTAATTTTTAAATTCCAGCCAATTTTCAACAGTCATTTGTTTAGATGTTCTAGAGGCTGTCATATTTAATTTTTAAAATTCCCCGCCAAAAATAATAAAGTAATATATTTAGTTCTAGGAATGACCACCAGGGGTTTGAGCCGCCATTTTTGTTTTCTTATTTACTCACTTGAATCGACTCCTCCAGTATACATATGTGTTTAAGGACGGCATGGAATGTAACATAGACAGGACTCTCGCCCCTATCATTACTATTATTTTTTATGCTTACCTCCAGACATCTAGATTGACAAGTCTTGAAAAGTAATATGTATCATCACTATATCACCACCATCAATCATATTCATTTCATTTTTTAAAACTTTTTATAGTAATGTAATTTTGTTCTATGTAATCACTGATTAAGTGTACAAGGACTGTTGCATTTGATGCTCTTTAAGAAAAGATATGACAGGCGAATAATGTCTCTCAACACATACAATTTTAAGTTTTTAAAAATATTTTTTATTAATTAAAACAATTTGCAATACAGGTAATTTCTAATCCCGAGGAATCTCGAAATCCAGCAGACGCTGCACCATTCCACGTAGAACACGTACCTCTTCCAACCGGACACTGCAATTTCCCTCACACAACATTCGTGTTGTATGAGTCGCGGCAGCCATCTCTTCACGAAAGAGCATCAGTTCACAATGGATATCGCGAAGTGTCACATCGTCATGTCCATCACCATCCACGCATTCGAGTCGTGCGATGTCGGATGATGCTGGTGAGGCGAGTGTATACTCACTCCACTGAACTGGAGAGAGCACTCGTTCACTCGCCAGAGTCGAAGCGATGTCCACTGTTGTAGCTACAGAAGGAGTTGGAGTGGATGCTGGAGATATGATGCCAAAATCTCCTGTGAGTTGTGAAGCACACCTTCAGGCCGAGTTGATCTGCTACGTTCGCGACTACTACCATGTCGCCCCCTCAATGGAACGTGTGCCGGGGAGGCGGTGTGTGACTAAGTGCAGTGCCCGAGTTTCTTCCTTCTCCCACAGAAACAAGCCATCTCTCTGAAGCCCTGCTGGGATATGTCTTGATTATGGAGGATACCCCCAAAACTCGCAAAATGTGTGGTTGTCCTCCTCCAGTTCGACCCTCAACACATCTAGCTCACTCGCCATCTTAATGTAGACTGAAGCCTCAAGTACTCAGGAGACATCTCCTGGCACACACTCCTTCCCCTCCAACCAATGTATTGTAAGACTACCCCTCCCTTCATGTGGTCACAATCTATGTCACCAGTCATAGGGGCAGCTGCAGGCGCCGTCCAGTCGCATAGATAATGCCCGCGAGACACTACTTGAAGTGGCAGAGCATGACTCAAGGTCTGCAGCTGCGCGCAAGAGTCGCGTGTCACCCAGCTTAATGACCTAGGAAATTAGACTGCCGGACAATCCCGCTCCTCGCGAGGAGAGAAATGACGAAACAGCACCGACCACCTCATCACCTCGAGTATCAACCTGTTCAATGTTCGTCATCGCAGACTGCCTTCCAGACACACCAGTAGCAGTTCCATCTATTCCCAGTAAAAGAACATTTGCTAGTAAATAATAGCACAGAAATTATGTTTTAAAAATATACTTATTTATTCCTTCATACACAAGAATTCACATTATTTATACATAATGTCTGATTGACGAATCCAACTGTCACGACTTGCATCGAACCCCAGCCACCGCACAAGAACTTTATTTCCTTTCTTCAAAGCCTTATCGACCAAATACATGTTTGGATACTTAATAACTTGAATTTCTTCGCCGTAGAAACCTCCTCGAATAGCCTTGCCTTCCACATCTTCTAGGTAGTAGGTCCTTGGTTCGTAGTGCCGAATCTTGGCCGCTTTAAATATTTCAGTGCTACAGTTTGGTGTGTAACTTTTAGTAAATGTCCCCTTCACTCTCGATATCCTTACGTAGTCTCCAACCTTTGCTTTAGGTTTGTGTAGGTCCAGTTTCTTCTCATTTTTATAAACAGTGTGTAGTAAAGAGTTGTCTATGACATCTACAGGCTTCATGTTCGTGGTCCTATGTACTTTATTGTTATAGTTCGAGACCAGATGAGGCAAAATGTCTATCCACTTGTAGCTTCCATGTGCTGAGAATTTCTTCCACATTTTATTCTTCAGTGTACGATTAAAACATTCTGCGATACTGGCCTTGAGACCACTTTGGGTTGAATAATGGTTTATTTTATGTTTTGACATCAAGGCTCGGAAATTAAAATGGTAGAATTCCTTGCCGAGGTCAGTATGTAGATTCTTGCATGGACCTTCATCTTGCAAAACAATATCCATCGCATTTGTTACATCCCTGCCACTCTTAGTTTTACAGCCACTGCCCATGCATATTTACTGTAGCAGTCAATAACAGTCAGCATGTACTTGTAGCCTTTATTCTTGCAAGCATGAGGAATCATTTCAACCAAGTCTGCTTGATACAAGTCCTTCAAACCAAACACATGTACTTTACATCGAGGATAATTTCACCTTGCAGGCTCTTGCAGCTCCCCAGCAATGTTTTGACGACTCATTCTATGTATCCGTCTTCACGCAATTCTTCGACGATGCTAGATATTTTATTTGTATGTGAATTATTTCCAGCCTGCTGCGAAGCTATTAATAGTCTCAATCTCTCTACAATTTCATTGGCATCATTCCAGTAAACATATTCTGAAAGTCTCCCATCTTCTATTTTCTTACGTAGATCAAGACCAGATCCTATTGTAGTTTCTACATCAGGGAACAGCTGGGAAATAATGTTGAATTTCGGATGTTGTTCATCCTTATATTCATTACTGCTATTATCGTTATTCTTCAAATGAGCACTCGTAAGTTTAAAAATACGTTTATACTGTTGCAGGGCACCATGCGAATAAGTACCGGGATTCTACTAGTGAATACTCTTATAAATAACTTACCCTTCGAAGCACATATTCCTGGGTACAGATTCTGTGGACCAGGAACTAAGCTGAAGAAGAAGCTCGAGCGTGGTGACGTCGGAGTTAACAAATTGGACGAGGCGTGCATGGAGCCTACGCCAACAGTAACAAGCTGGAAGATAGACACACTGCTGACACTGTACTTGCAAACAGAGCAAAGAAGATTGCAAAATCCAAGGAATCAAAGTTTGGTGAAAGAGTAGCTGCTTGGGGAGTATCCAAGATTATGAAGGTTAAATGGGATTGCGAATAAAGGATAGCACATCCAATCCTACAAATACTGGAATTAAATCCATACAGTCTGACAAAAATATGGTTAGTCAGAAGAAAAAGAAGACTCGAAAGAACAAGAAAGCAAGCAAGAAACAGGGAGGCTTCCTGCCTCTACTCCTGCCTGGCCTGGCAGCAATAGGAGGTTTGATTGGTGGAGCTAGCGGTATTGCTAGAGCAGTGAATTCATCGAAAAACTAAGGTAAGCAGTTGGAGGAACTTCAATGCCACAACAAGCAAATGGAAGCTATTGCACTAGGGTCAAAAAACGGGAAAGGACTTTACCTAAGACCTTATCCTGTGGGTGGAGGATGTCTGAAAAAAAGAACCAGAAAGAGAAGGAAGTAATCTTAAACAAGTACTCCAAAATAGTAACACTCAATCGGCCACTAACAAACTTAAATTTAATAAAGTTTGCTAGGAAATTACAAATACCCCATTTCAGGGGAGTGTACATGAGAGATAAATACCATCAAAACCAAGATGTAATCAATGTGAAATTATAAATTTAGATTCGGCTAATGGCCGAGGAACTCACTGGGTTAGTTACCGAAAATATGGAAACAATGTTGATTACTACGACAGTTATGGAAACCTTCGCCCGCCCATAGAAGTGTGCAAGTATTTTAAGGGGATGGAACTAAGTTATAATTATTTCAATGAGCAATTACCTAGCTAATGTAACTGTGGTCATTTATGTCTCAAGTTCTTAATTAGCGATTAATAAATGTTTGGCACGAGCACTAAATTGTATCAGTCATGTCTGTAACGTTGATCTTGTTGGGCAAGAGCTCAGGGCTCCGGTCCGTGCATTTTCCAGCTCTGGATTTAAAAGGCCAGTGGTCAGTGGCACTAATAGATTTCCAAACTTATTTCTCTGTACCTAATGTGGACAGTTCAAACTGTAAATTTCGATATTTGGAAAGTGGCATCACTGAAGAGGTTACTGTACCAACAGGATCATATGAGATTGAAGATATTGCAGCATACATCAAGCAAGCATTAGGTCCTGATGTAAGTGTTGTTATGCGAGGAAACCCAAACACTCTGAAAAGTGAAATTTTATGCAGTGAAGATATTGACTTTACAGAGAAAGATACACTAGCATCCATGCTGGGATTCGAACACAATGTGTATGAAAGCGGAAAAATACACCAGTCAACACTACCTGTAAACATTTTGCCAGTGAATGATATAAGACCAAACTGCAATCCTGTAACAGGCTCATATCTAAATGGTAAACCGAGCCATACACTTCACGAGTTTTCAGTGACTGTTCCGCCTGGATTCAAACTGGTAGAAGTCCCGAAAAATCTAATTTATGCACCAAATATAGAAAAGTACGTGCAGGAAGTTATTGTTCGTATAGTCGACCAGGATGATAAACTAATTAATTTCAGAAACGAAGCAATTACATTGCGCTTGCACTTGAAGAAAGATGGGGCTGAGTTTTAGAAAAAAAATTATAAAAACAAGTCTCCCCATCAAGCCAAAGGTCAGTTTGTCATGAGCAACCAGGGTGTTAACACGTAAAAATATTGTGTTCTTGAAGAGTATAGGCTTCAAAGTCAAGAAGAATGGAAGCAGAAATACTGAATGTGGACGAGCCCATTAGTTACGAGGATTCAATAACAAAGACTGAATTCCATGTTTATTCGCCTTACCTGCCCAGTCCATACCAGCTGTCGTCCGAGGTTCGAATACCGGTGCAAAACCAGGACATTTATAATTTACTGTGCAACTCATACTAGAGATTAAGAGGTACGTTAACAAAGGCAGGAAATGCCTTACCTCTAACCACCAAGATAATTAGAAATGGAGTACATCACATGATTAATAAAATTGCTTATGAACTGAATGGTGTCGAGGTTGATCAGACAAGAGATGCAGGTATTACAGCTACTATGAAGAACTACCTGTCTCTAACACACAACCAACTACCTGTAGCTAAAATGGCCGGATGGGGAATCGAACCAAATTATAAAGTCCCTGTGTATGAAGGTGGAAGATTTGAAAAATGTGTACGTCTTTCCTCGTTGCTAGGATTCGCCGAAGATTACAAGCATATTATAGTGAATTCTAAACAGGAGTTGGTCATACTTTTGGCTATGCAGAGACTGTTGTCGCCAGACCTCTGCGAGACTGAAGCTTGTACAAGTGGCCCAGGCCACCATGGAAGGACAGGACAATGTTGGTGATTCTACATTTATGTGTCCTGTTGTAGGAGAGGACTACCTTGCTTCCTTGGTACGGAAACAAGTTCGTGCTACACTCAAAGACATTTTAAAAGTACTTGAAGATTCATGATGCATGTAAATATTTGTTGTGGTAATACTGTATTGTGTGGTTAAAAACTCTGGTATATGATGGGAAATGCTGGTATGATGTATGTACATGTATTTATGGATTACATGAAAAAAAATAAACATGTTAAAATTAATTTTCATTACTTTTATTTCATAACATAAACAGTGTTGTAATAAGTGGTTAAACAATATATGAAAATGATGTATAAACTACATCTGAAATCACTATTTACTACTACTTGTATGAACCAAGACAAAGGTTTTAATGGTTACTGTTCAATAAATAATATAAATACATGTCTTTGGAAAAATAAAAATGGAAATAAATTAATTTGTGTGTCTGAAATCACCAGTTACTACTACTTACGAGATAAATTACGAGTGTATATTCACTCTTAAGAAAGTAAGATATTATGTTGTGTAGAGTTGTACAAGGCTTGTGCGACACGACTTTAAAGCATTCATGTTCAAACATGTGATGTTGTAATATACACCTAAACTGCCTCGCAACTGTGTCACGAGACATGACTCGTCAGAGCGAGCCCTTATCTCCACACCCGATTAGCATGACGAGGCCGATAGAGATGTTGCAATACCTTGCTGACTAGAGGAGTGCTGTAAGGAGTAGTGGGGAATAGGAGGAGGGGAGGGGGATATTTCGAATACCTGCTCTCACGACACAATACCTTACTCATATGTGGGGAAGTACTGCCCAGGTGCTGTGGACCTGTGCAGACCTGTAATGTAGACATGTTCAAACCTGCGATGTCACTTTGGTTCCAGCACGAGGAAGTAAATTCAGGTAGGACCAGTAGACCTGTACAAACCAGAGCCTATAATGACTTTTACTGGTCTGTGTCAGTATAAGGTTTTCCAGGACTTTTTACTATTCAGCCAATAGCAACACGGGATTCTCAAACATGACCATATATGGAGTGGTCTGTTTTACCCCTCAACACCTCTTCTACCTCCTCCTCCACCACACCCACCCTCTCCACCATCACCACATGCT
Source organism: Medauroidea extradentata (assembly GCA_003012365.1). Taxonomy (NCBI): domain Eukaryota; kingdom Metazoa; phylum Arthropoda; class Insecta; order Phasmatodea; family Phasmatidae; genus Medauroidea; species Medauroidea extradentata. The sequence goes on from PNEQ01109304.1 coordinate 29,750, forward strand.
CATAAAATGTGCTATGAGGCCTGGTTTCCTCAGTCTTTGTTCATCGTTCGTCGATTGTTCATCGAGTTTACTGTTCGCTATACTGGTTTCATCGTCACATTGATTTATAATTACATTTTTTTACATTTCATTCTTCACTCTTTATCATCATACTAACATTTAATTTCTCACCTTAATTCATCATACTAACATTTCATTTTCACCTTATTCATCATTTCATTTTAGCATCTTCGATCTTCAGTGTTTGAAGTTTGGATTTCCTCCTGGTTCAGCATCGAGCTGCCATCGCGCGTTCCGCTACAGTGAAGAAGACATCTACTGCACTACTTCAGCCATGGATGCTTCAACATCTGCTGTCGCACATCCGGACCTTCAGTGCAGGTATTGTAAGCAGATATTTACTGTTCGCCGTAATGTTCTGCGCCACGAGCGGAACTGTACAGCCAATGAGTCTAGAGAAGCCCTGCAGATTTGCTACAAGTGCGGGAAGACCATTGCTCGGAAAGATGATATGTCCAAGCACTTATGTTCCTGCCAAGGAAATGTTGTTCAACCTACTTCATCTCATTGCAAGTTCTGTAATGTTGTGTTTGCTCATGCTCGCCATGCTCGCCACCATAAAGGAAGCTGCAAATTCGGCCCGGGCAGTAAGACCTTCGCATGTACCAAGTGTCAGAAGGGGTTTACTAGGCAGGAAAACTTGCACACTCATGCTGCAAAGTGCAACGGGCCTGCTCCGAAGAGACAGCTTGCGGGGACTTGTGTCCAGCCAGTAGCTGCCAAACGTCGTCGCCTGGATCAAGCAGGACCATCTAGTGTACCACAACCAAGCCCCCCACCTCGTCCACGGATTGTTGCTGGAGCTGGTTCAGTAACAGTGCATGGGTTTGTGGAACCTGAGACAGCATTCCATGGGAATCTGCGAACCTTTGTGGCCGAGAACACATCCACCCAGGCCCAAGATATCTGCAGTTACTTGGAAGGGATGCGAGGACAGATAATTGGACACCTAATTGAGGAAATCAATACACATGGTCCCATAAAATTTAATATGTGTCTTGAATGTTTATATGGTAAGCCAGAGCCACATGAGGATGAGGAAGATCAGAGGACCTTAAACACAAAAAATATTCCTCTTTACAATGCTGGCGATGTTGAGGAAGCGGTTTCAGCCAGCTTGGAGAAGATATGTCAGGAAGAGGAAGACTACATGGGGAAAGGTAGTGGTTGGACTCTGACTGCAGTTAAGCATCTTCAGCTCCGCATCAGTAAGCTCGACCCTCTGTGTGCCTCCAGCTATATTGACCTGCCAATAGACATCAAGGCTCGGGAAGCCATCATCAACCCCAAGAATGAAGATCACCAGTGCTTCAAGTTGTCACTCCTTGCTCGCTTGGTGGTTGATGCACACCCTGAATGAGTGGCCCAGCGGTACCTTGACTAGGAATCTAAGTTCAATTTTACTTTCCTACACCATTGCGCCAGATCAAGACCTTCGAGACAAATAATCCAGAAGTAAGTATCAATGTGTTTACTTTAAATGATGACATGAAAGTTAATCCTGTACGGATCGTGAATGAAGGGAAACAAGAACATTTTGATCTGCTGCTCCTCACAGCTGAATCCAGCAGCCACTTCACCTACATCAAAAACTTTTCTCCCCTCATCCGACCTCAGGTCACTGCTCATAAAAGTGCGATCCATGTATGCAAAAGGTGTCTTACCTACTACCATGACATACCACGTGTGACTGGTCTTTCAGGCAAACAGTGCCTAGCAGAGCATGCAAAGTACTGCAAGCCTCATGCTCCTGTTCGTGTTAAAATGCCCCAGTATGAGAAAAATGGACGGAGGCATTCACTGAAATTTCAGAACTACCAAAATGCAGACAAACTTCCTATTGTAGTGTATGCAGACTTCGAGGCGATGCTACTTCCTGTCCACACTACTCAGCCAAACCCTGCTACATCACATACCTATGCATACCAAAAGCATGTTCCATATAGCTATGCCATGTATGTGCATGTGGATAATGACAAGATTCCTGCTGCAAAAACTTTGAAGCTACCGACAGAGCCTATTCTCTACAGGATCACAGAAGGTGAGCCAGAAGTTGCAAAAAAGTTTTTAGAAGATGTTGTAGATATCGCAAAGAAAGTGAAGGCTATATATGAAGTGAGTGAACCCATGAAACCCTTGACCAACCTGGAATTACTTTATAATCTGTCTGCTGAGGAATGCTGTTACTGTTCTACTACATTCACGAAGAAAAATCATAAGGTATATGATCATTGCCATTTTTAAGGAAAGTATCTGGGTCCTGCATGCAATGAATGCAACATGCTCCGCTGCCACCCTAAGAAGCTTCCAGTATTCTTTCATAATTTGAGTTATAATGAGCAATTTATCGTTAAAGAACTGGCATATGATGATTAAGACATATTCATAATTCCACATTCGGAAGAGAAGCTCATCACTTTCTCGAAGCAAATTGGGGACCGATTTGCAATCCAATTTATTGATACTTACTGTTTCATGTCTTCTAGTCTTGCACAATCAGCCGAGAACCTGCCTGTCAGCCAGTTCACTAACACCGCCAAGTTCTACAGATCTGAGGAGATGGAGCTGGTGACCAGAAAAGGTGTTTTCCCTTATGACTATGTAACATCATGGGAGAGACTTGAAGCAACTCGGCTACCAAAAAAAGGAAGACATTTACAACCGTCTCACAGGCTCTTGCATTTCAGATGCTGATTTCGAGCATGCACAAAATGTATGGTCCAAATTCGGTTGCAAGACATTAGGCAACTACAGTGATGTGTAACTCAAGATGGATGTTCTCCTCCTGTGCGACATCTTTGAGGATTTTAGGCAGCTATGTGTTAGTACTAATGGACTTGACTGCACTCATTACATTAGCCTTTCAGGGTTTTCTTTTGATGCAATGCTGCGCATCACAGGTGTTGAACTGGAGTTGCTGGTTGAGTATGACATGAACATGTTTATAGAGTCTGGAATTCGTGAAGGTGTTGCACAATGCATCACTCGCAGTGCTGTGGTTAATAACAGTTATATCCTAGAATCCTACGATGCAAGTCAGCCACCCTTGTATCTACAATACCTTGATGTGAATAATCTCTGTGGTTGGACCATGTGCTTACTACTTCCTGTGCGAGACTTTGAATGGGTGGACACTGTCATTGACTTCATGAAAGTGCCAGAAGAGGGGCCATTAGGGTATATCGTAGAATGTGATGTCGAGTACCCTACTGAGCTCCACAGAGAGCACAAAGACTTGCAATTTCTTCCTGTGAATGATAGCTCACCAGGAACCAAACAGAAGAAATTGATAACCACCCTGTCAGGAAAGGAGAACTATGTTGTGCACTGTCGTAATCTCAAACAAGCTGTCCAGCATGGATTGAAGGTGGTGAAGGTACACAGAGTCCTCTGATTCGAACAGAGTCCCTGGCTTAAACCATATATCGAGCTAAACACCCTTAAGCGTCAGGGTGCCAAGAATGAGTTTGAACGGGATTTCTACAAGCTTGCCAACAACTCGGTCTTTGGTAAGTTGATGGAGAATAAGAGAAGGCGACAGAGGATGGAACTGACTTGTCTAGAGACATGTGAAGAAGCTCATTGCGAAACCATCATTCAAAGATAGAGTAATTTACTCCGAGCTCTTGTCCCTGATAATGTTGGAGAAAGAAGATTTCCTGTTTGACAAGCCCATATATGCAGGCTTTGCAGTGTTGGACCTCTCCAAGATGCTGATGTATCGTTTCCACTACGATGTGATGAAGATTCGCTATGGAGATAACCTCGAGCTGTCCTACATGAATACAGACTCTTTTGTGTATGCTATTAAAACTCGGGATTTTTTCATGACTTAACTGCAGACCCTACCTTCATGTCGGAATTCGACACAAGTGCATACCCCTCTACTCACCAATGCCACTCACTTACCAATAAGAAAGTGGTGGGTAAGAGTAAAGATGAGTGTGGTGGGGGGATCGTGACCGAATTTGAGGGGCTGAGAGCAAAACTCTACTGCTACAGGTGTGTTGACAAAGTAGTCAAGCGAGCCAAAGTGGTCCAGAAGTCTGCTTTGCAGAAGAAAATTTCTTTTAAAGACTACAAGACTGTGTTGTTCCAGCCGCAAGAGGCGAAGCGGGTCTACGTCAATGCCATCCGAACACATAAGCATAATGTGTTCTCTGAATGTACAAACAAGATTGCTTTGACATGGAGAGATGATAAGAGGATCATCTGTGATGATGGAGTTCATACTCTTCCCTACGGCTACATTGAGGTATAATTAATCACAATCTTCTGTATATAACACTCTTGTAAATATGAAATTATGTATATAGTTTTCATTGAATATTGCATTTTTTTGTGATGTATATAGTTTTCTTGGGTTGTGAGTTTCTGCATTAATATTTTTTCACTTTGTTTGTGAGGTGTAAATAATGGTTTGTGAGTTACAGCGTTGTAAACCTGCCTGCACTACTTTAGAACAGTAGTGTTGCCGGTCCTAAGCCCGGGTAAAAGGTGAGGGCAACAAGAGGTACCGTATATAAGAGATGCCATGATTATTCCAGTGCAGAGGATTCCCAGAATGAAGGCATCAGCAGAAGAGCTGTGTAGACCTGAGAGCCGATATCCGGAGCCTTCGTGAAATATTATCATTTTACTGTATATTTTAATGAATAAAAGGTATTTTTAAAACTTAAAATTGTGTGTGTTGAGAAACATTATTCGCCTGTCATTTACATTTCTTAAAGATCATCAGATGCAACAGTCCTTGTACACTTAATCAGTTATTACATAGAACACAATTACATTACTATAAAAGATTTTAAAAAATTGAAATGAATATGATTGATGGTGGTGATATGGTGATATTACTTGTCAAGACTTGTCAATCTAGATGTATGGAGGTAAGCATAAAAAAATTATATTGGTGATAGGGGCGAGAGTCCATATAAAATAGCATACACTATTAGCCCTTAAACATGTATGTATACTGGTGGAGTCGATTCAAGTGAGTAAATAAGAAAACAAAAATGGCAGCTCAATACTATGGTGGTCATTCCTAGAATTAAATATAATAATATATTATTTTGGCGGCGAATTTTAAAAATTAAATATGGCGGCCTCTAAAACATCTAAAGAAATGACTGTTGAAAATTGGCGGGAATTTAAAAATTAAATGTGGCAGCCTCCAGAACATGTAAACAAAAGACTGTTAAAATTTGGCAGGAATTTAAAAGTTAAATTTGACAGCCTCCAGGACATGTAAACAAATTACTGTGGGAATTAGGTGGGCGTGGGATTATTCATTCCAAGATGGCGGCCGGAAACAAAAATATAATTTTATAATTTTTTTTAATTTTTGGAAATTTTTTTAATTTTTGGGAAATATTGAAAGTGACATAATCCAAGATGGCCACCAGAAACAATATGGCAACCGGAAACAAGATGGCGGCCGGGTTACATCATCCAAGATGGTGGACGCGAATCCGAGAATCCGGACCCTGGACCCTGTTGTCCTCGGAGCCCCATAACCCATCTACTGATGTCATTGGAAAATATAAATTTTAAACACGAAGGACAAAATTCGTTAGTAATGAATAGCATTAAGAGGGCATGATACATGTGGTTCCAAGCAGCAAATTCGACGTTCGCGGCGGAGCAGATTCTGTAGTTACCAGTACGTAAATTGAATTTTGGGAAATATATATTTAAAGAGTAAGGATGTATCTTAGATTGTAATTACGCGAAATTTCGATATGGGTGTTATTTTATTAAATAACTAGTCATAAAAACGGCGAAGTTTAGTAGACGAATGCTAGTATAATTAAATTGTAAATGAAAAACCAAGTAATAACAATCTACAACACGTATGTGTGCATGATGTTAGAAACAGCGGGATGCATGTAGAATGAATACAAGCTGAA